>JAQYXR010001849.1:0-22636 GCA_030545055.2 Neoaliturus tenellus | reverse complement strand
CATACATGCCAGTAGGTGTAATTTATTGTTAAACTCTGATGATGACAAAATAATACAGGAGATATCTTCACAGTTCAATAATTTTGATTTTACATTGTTGTTGGTTAATAACAGAACAAAAGAAAATTTTTCAAATTCAACTAAATTTCATTGGTCCCTATTAGTGTTTGACAAAATAGAAGGAGCTTTTTATCACATAGACTCTCTAAGTCCTCTTAATCGGTTTTGCGCATCGAACCTGGTTTCTAAAATATTTGTATACCTAGATAAACCGATAAACACTAATATATTTGAGGTTCGATGCAAACGTCAAATAGGAAACATTGAATGTGGGATACATACCATACATAATTGTGTCATTACCTGTTCCATTGTAAGTCAAAAGTTAAGTATAAAAAAATAATGGGAAGTATGAGGAAGATTTTTCAGTTGATAATATTTATACCCAAATCAACATGATTCAGTCTAAATTACTAAATGCAACAGAAGCAATTAATCATAAACCAATTGAAAATGAAAGTAAAAGAATTCATCAAGCAGACAAGATGGAGGAATATACAAACACAAAGTATTCTCAATGTCAATATTGTGGAAAGCAATTCAAGAAACCAAAAGGTTTAAAATTGCATATTTCTAAATCACATCCGAATATTCTTCGACAAAATCTTGTTAAAAAGTATTCTACACTAAATGCTTCAAAAATACATGAAAATATCGATGAGAAATCTAGCTCTGAAGAAGGAGTAGCTGATAAGGATACTAACATGATGCTCGATGAGAAAAGCATACTAAACGAGAAATATACAGAATGGCTAAAAGTATTTACTTGTGACATGCAAGATTCTGAGTTTAGTATGAAGACTGAGGAATTTTGTTCGTTTCTTTCTCAATCTAGGGACCTTTTACCTGGCCCAAAACACCCTGCAAGAAGATATTACAATTTAAGAAAGAAGCAAAAAGTGATCAGCAAATGTAACAGTAAATTTAAAGAAACTAGTAACCCTGTAAGAAAGAGTAAATCAGAAAGGAGGAAAAGAAGAGAAAGATTTGAATATGAAATTATTCAATATGAGTATTATAATCAAAGGAAAAAAGCTGTGAGAAGAATCATGGAAGGAAATAACAAAGGATGTGTAATAAAACTTGATGAATTGCATTCAAAATTCAGCAAAAGATTTTCCTATGAAAACAATTGTAGACTTAACAAATACAAAGAACTCCATGGAGATATACTACAACGAATCAATGAAGAATATAGCATGACAATAACAGAAAATGAAATAACACAGGCAATTCGGAAAATAAAAATAGATACGGCTCCAGGCCCAGATCATGTTATCATGAGAAGCATTAAAAATGAAAAAGTACCAAAAATCTTAATGCACATTTTCAATAGGATACATAAACACAACTTTGTCCCAGATGTCTTTAAAAAAGCAAGAACAATTCTACTGAATAAAGGAGGTAATGTAAATGAAGTTTCAAACTGGCGTCCCATATCTATTTGTTCAATACTGAGACGGTTATTTGAGAAAATTATAGAGTCTAGATTAAAAGAATACATTCAATTTAATGAATTTCAAACTGGATTTACCTCAATGCCAGGAACGCATATTAACGCAAACATATTAAATTCTATTTTGAGTTCGTGCCGTAAAAAGAAAGACAACTGTTGCATTATGTTCCTAGACATCGAAAAAGCTTATGATAACGTCGGACATCAACATATTTTCTCTGTCCTAAAATCTTTACCGATCCCATCAATATTAGTTGATACTATTATTGCCCTTCAGACCGGAAATTCCACTCAAATTGAAACAGTTAACGGTAGAACTAAACCCATAAAAATAAAACGGGGAGTTCTCCAAGGAGCTCCATTGTCTCCGACACTTTACAATCTTAGTGTTGATCATATCATAGAAACTATGTCTGAGGTAACAACTGCTGAAAAATATGGTTATAAAATTGACGATATACTTCCGGCAATTAGCATACTTGGATTTGCTGACGATACCGTTCTAATTGGCAAGGACAGCAAATCAACATTGACACTATATAACAAAATAAAATATTTGTTTGACGAGATTGGATTGAATTTAAATTTAAAAAAGACTAAAATAATAAATATTGAAAAAGGAGAGATAAGTATTTTGAATTGGAAGGAGAGAAAGTATTTTCTTTAAAGAAAGGAGAAAGAATTAAATATTTAGGAATAAATTTTGAAAATAAAATTGTAATTGATACTCAAAATGTAATAAAATCTTTATCAACAAAAATTCAGTGTCTAACATCATCCCCATTTCTACATCCTCATCAAAAGATGTTTATTTTAAATAAATATATATGGCCCTCTCTTATTTATCCGTTACAAACTGCCCCTTTAAATAAATTGAATAGTGCATTCCTAAGCGACATTGATAAATTAATCAGATCGTCTGTCAAGGAAATATTGGATTTACCATCGGACATTCCTAATGCAATGTTATATGCTCCTAAGAATTGTAAAGGTCTAGGATTAATAAAAACCCTTTGGGAGGCACCAATCCAACATATTAACATTTGCAATGTTTTGGAGAAATACAACAACAAATATGTGAACCAATTCAGAAATTTTGTTGAAGAAAAATCTATATGTTACAAAAGATTAAAATTAGAGGACATCAGCAGTAACGATCAATTAAAATCGACTAAGTATTTAAGAAGAGAACTTCAACAAGCAGAATATAGGAAGTGGTGTTCCTTACCATTTAAAGGACGAGGAGTAAATCTTTTTGAGGAGTGCCCTTCAGCAAACTTAAAGTTCCACAATATGGAAGGAATAACAGTGACAGAATATAAAGAATGTCTTAAAATGATTGGTGACGTTGCGCCTACAAGGTCAATCCCGGGCAGGTCCAAGGATGGCACCCAGTGTCGACATTGTTCGACCACTGAGAATTATGTTTTTGAATCATTGCCTCATATCCTTGGATTCTGCCCATATGGGGAACTTCTTCGGAACAAGCGCCATCACACCATCAGGACAATGATTGCTGATTCTTTACGAGTATACGATTATTACAAAGTCTACGAAGAGGTATCCTGCATATCAAGTAATGGGTCAAACAGAAGGTGTGACATAATAGTAATTGACGAACATAATAAGACAGGATATATAATCGACCCTTCAATACGATTTGAAATAAGTAAAGATCAGCCTTCCGAAGTAGACAATGAAAAAAGAAAAATTTACGAGCCAACGATCCCATACCTTATTGAAAAATATAAAATTAATAAATTTGAAGTAATTGGAATATTCATTGGATCCAGGGGCACGATTCCAACATTAACACAGGCGTTCTGGAAGAAATTTGGTTTAAAAAAAGAAAATCTAAACAAAATTCTAATATCAACCATCAAGCACTCTGTCCCAATTTTGAGAAATCATTTATATTCAAAATACTAAAATTTAACTTCAAAATTTCATATCATCAAAATTTTATAGTTTGTCTTTTATGTTATCCTTTGTATGTTTGCAACTTCCTCAATGGAGGAAAAAGGTGTTAATTTATTTAACCCGGGACAACTCGCGCTATCGAAAGTCCCCGCGGTCACTCGCGCCGTTAGAGCGCTCCTAACATTTAACAGCATCTTACATTTCAAAGTAATTATCATAATATTTGTTTGGTAGATAAAATAAATAAATCGCTACACATTTAAAATAAAATGATAACATGTTTATTGTAATTTACAACTTTTTTTTACTCAAAAAGTAGGACTCCGGCAGTTCCGCGATCACTCGCGCCGTTAGAACTATACTAACATGGAGAGTCACGCGAACGCTCGCGCAGTTAGGCGTGCGCTAACAAGGGTGGAGGTGCGAGCCTTTTCCCCTCTAAAACTACCCTCCCCACCACACTACCCACCCCAAACTGCTGTATAGAATACTGAGGAAAGCATTCTTAAAAGCTCAGTCACAAGAAATCATTATTAAAAAAATTTTCTTCAGAGGAACTAAAAATGTTAGAATCAATCTAATAGCGCGAGTGATCCCGGGTTAATAAATTATCTTTATATATTGAAACATGTGTTATTGTTTGATTTTAAAACGAAAGACAGATGATTACATTGAGTGAAGAACTATTAATAATCAATTGACAAAAAATATACCTAGAATGGTAATACTATAATAAGCAGTTTTGTGGCTTGGAGTGACTAAAAATTCTCTTTGGAGCGTTACCAACCTTTCAAACTATTACAAATTGACTGCTGTTAAAAAAAAACTATAAAATTTACTGGTTTCTTAGCTGAGCGTGTATGCCAATCATAAAAAATATTCTGATTGTGATAGGGGTGCAATGGGTGCAATTGTCGATGAATTACGGTTTGAGAAACGCCTACTTTATTTTACATTAAAACGTGTTTTGGACAGACAAGAAGTGTTAAATGACCAAACTGAATTAATTAAAACTTGAAGTGTATCAGTCGTGTTGGTATTCTGTTAACTGAATTTTCCCAGAAACCTTTTGGTAATTTCATAGATTGCAGAATTATAGGTCTAGGAGAGAGTTAAAATCAAAGACGTTTGTCCTACATACTAGGGAAAAAATACCAGATCAAAGGTTCTCCTTTAAAAAAGTCTGATTCGTTTACACGAAATAAAGTGTTTTGGTTAGGAGGGACGAATATTGACATTGAGTGAAGATTATCTACTTCTTATACAGGAATTTGCAGGATTATACAGGAAATGAGAAATCACGTAAACCGTCCTACATAAGAATAGCATGGGGATTCGAAAAATGTCTGTTTAGTATAAATTAAAACATGAGTTATGGTTTAATTTTAAAACAAGACACAGATGATAACATTGATTGAAGATGATAAAATAATTCACACAAAGAGAATCAATCTATTTATATATATTTCTATATGTATAATTAGGTAGACTAAGCGAAGTATCTTGAGCCAAACTGTGAGCGTTATACAAATTGCAGAAAGATGGGAGGGGTCTCAAATTAAAGGCCTCGGTCTCATACACAAAGGAAAATGATCGGGGTGTCCATACAGTTCCATACAGTGTCCATAACAGGAAATGAGAAATCACGTAAAACGTCCTCCATAAGAATAGCATAGAAATTCAAATAAAGTGTGCTTCGTGTACATTAAAACATAAGTTACAGTTTGATTTTGAAACGAGAGACCAGATGATAGTATTGAGTGAAGAATTTTTAATATCCAAATGACAAAAATTTTCCTAGAGTGGTAATACTATAATAAGACGTTTGCTTTGAACAACTTTGAGCTACTAAAAATTCTACTCGGAGCGTTACCAACCTTACTAACTATTAAAAATTGACTGCTAATTTTTACTATTGTTATAATGATTTAAATTAAAAAAAAAAAAAAAAAAAAAAAAAAAAAAAAAAAAAAAAAAACGGAGTGTGTATGCAAATTATAAAATACATTCTGATCGTAATAGGGACGCAATGGGCGATGAATTGTGGTTTGAGAAACGCCTACATGCATTAATTACATTAAAACATGTTTTGTTTTGGTTTTATTTTAAGACGAAAAGTGTCAAATGATCATGTTGACTGGCGATGATACATTAGCTGAAACTTAAAGTGTATCATTCAACGAAGTGTTGTATCCTGTTAGCTGAATTTTCCCAGAAACATTTTGGTAATTAAAGATTCTCTATGTATAGTGATTTAAAAAAAGTCTACTTTGTTTACACAAAGTCAAGATCTTTGATTAGGAGAGACGAATATTGACAGTATGCGAAGATGATCTATTTTGAGGTGCTATGTTTATATTTGGTGACTAAAAAATAATAAAAAATCTGACAGGTGCTAAAAAAATCCATTCAATTTTAGGACAAAAAAGACAATGAAAGGGGTTTGATACAAAGTATTGACTCTTAAATGGGTACTGAACATCCCTCATGTTTTTTCTCATTGCCGCTTTTCTATGTTATATTATCAAGCCGTCATAGCTCAAAGGAATTATGATTTCTTTCAAAATTTATTTTTCATAGATCGATATAAGTTTAACAACAGACAAAATTAAGCAATTGGCAAAAAGGGTGGCCTAATAGTACAGGATTGTAAAGAGTGCTTTGGGGGCGAATCGTCTGTTCAAACGGTATTGTTAAAATATTATTTAAATTTTCTGGAAACTTTCGTAGTGGAGAACTGGTAATCCGCTATGGTTCATGTCATTTTAATTTTATGACTAGGGGCTTTTGCCCCTATGAGCCACTAGTATAATTATAAAACTTGAAACTGGGCAAGATTTGTTCAAATTTATTTATTCTTTAATTCAATTTATTATTAATATAAATAAACAGCTGTTAAAATTTATTCTTCACGGCACTGGATTATTTTGTTATTTTTGGTAATTTTACTTTTGCAAAAGACCATCTCTTTTCATTCAACCAATCTGCATCATCTATACTTATTTAATACGCTAAGGTTTTTTTGTGTTGAGAACTCCTCCTACGAATTTTTAACCGATATTCAAGTTTTTGGTGTCGTTGGATAGGGCTTGTTCTGTAGTTGTTTCTGCTAAAAATCGATGAAAATCAGACATAAAATAAGGGCGCTTTACACAAATTAAATTTGAGATTTTCCCATTAGAATAACATTGGGTTTGGGTTGAACATTTTAAACATCTGTTAATGTATAGCTGTAAACACGTGTAGGTTTTTGTGATTACTGATATTCACAACATTGGATTGGTCGGTTGTCGTTAATTTAGAACTAAATGTTACTTTTGTATTGCATCAAAATAAATTGCTCGATTCCGAGCAACAAGTAGACTAGTAATTTGTAAATAAAAATTACTTGTGGCGTTCTTACACCATTTACCATTTACCATCGAAATCATCTCTGCAGTCCTTGAAGAGAGGGAGAGTCGTCAATTCTTGCATGAATGTGTTTCTGTGTGTGTCATGTGTGGAGCATTTTATTTTTTATGGGAGTGTTCTTCTATAAACTCACTTAGTTTGTAGTAAGGTCTTTCCAATGGATATTTTTAGTTGCTTTTTAAACATGGAGGCCTTATTAATTTCTTTGAGATTATTTGGCAACAAATTAAACATTTTTACCCCCATGTAATTAGGTGTTTTGCTGGTTTTGGTTAACCTATGATGGTTTAAGTTAAGATTAGTTTGATTTCTCAAACTAAGATTGTGACAATTTATTCTTAGTTGAGGGGGATTGTATTTAATGTAAACTATTATTTCAAAGAGGAATAAGGAAATGACGCTTAGGATGCGGTTGAGAATGAAGGAAGGTTTGCAATGTTCCTGTGGTCCAACTTGTTCCATGATTCGGATTGCCTTCTTTTGTTGAATGAGGATTTTTTGAACATCTGTTTCATTTGCTGACCCCCAAACGATAATTCCATTCCAGACGTGAGAAGAAAAAAGTGCATGATACGCAGTTTTAGTTATGTCCTTGTTTGTTAATGTTCTGATTCGTTTGAGAGCGTAAAGCACTTGAGATAATTTCTTTTGTAGTTTTTCAATGTGCATGAGGCTTCCAGGTTAAATTGCTGTCAACTATTAATCCTATAAATTTTGTGGTGGATTGATCTGGAGCATTATTGGTTTGACGGCAATTTTTAGCAGGTAAGAAGTCCGCGATGTTAAACATGTTTTGACTGGTCTGTGAGGTGGTTAGGAAAGGAATTTATGTGTATGAGAAAAAGCAGTGGGCCGAGGATGGATCCTTGCGTAGTGTTCTGGAGTGACGATCTTACTTTGACTTCATAGTTGTTGTTGAGGTGTTCTATTTCCACTATTTGCTTCCGGTTTGTGAGATAGTTTTTCAGCCAAAGTAGTGCATTGCCTGAGATATTAAGTTGAAGGAGTTTGCTAATAAGGGTTGGATCGGTCCAGGCTATCAAAGGTTTTTTCTGTGTCTATGAAGATTCTGGTAGCTTGCTTCCTTTTCTCCCAAACTCCCGAGATGTCTTGACAAATTTGGGCCAGGGCTGTTGATGTTGATTTTCCTTTTCGGAACCCATGTTGCAAACCTGATATTAGACAGTTCTCTTCTAGATATTTCATTAATTGGTTGTGGATTGCTTTTTCAATGTATTTGGATAAAGTGGGCAGCACTGATACGGGTCGGTAATTTGATGCTTTGGAGTTTTCTCCTTTTTTGTATTTAGGGTAAACTAATTCTATTCTGGCTGCTTCAGGAATTTCATTTTGTTCTATGGAGGAGTTAATAATGTTTAATATGGGCAAAATTATTACTGTTTGACAATAACTGATTATTTTGTTGGATATTTGGTCGATTCCTGCAGAGTTTTTGGGTTTGAAACTCTTAAACATATCTTGAAGATCTTTGATGCTGACTTTGTGAAACTGGGTCAGGCCTTAGAGTTTAAGCCTTACTTTCCATAAGGATGTCTCTGCTTATTCGTTTGTGTATAGGCCTACATGGACGCTACTTACATTTTTTAACATTTTTTTATGATCAGCATTTCAATTTTTTGCCACAGTCCACAATGTAGCTCGCTAAATGATGTCAATGATGTTGTTATTTCTAAGTCAACCCTTATTACTGAGTGGTGCAGTACAAAGAAAACCTGCATGAATGCTGAGAAGGTTCAGGATGTAACACTGTGTCTGGGCAGTAGATCCAGCAATGTCACATTACTTAAGTTCTTGGGGTTTCATTTGCAGTCCAATATTAAGTGGAAAACACACATTGATTATTTGGCTTCAAAAATTGCGACGGATATTCATGATAAGATCACTAAGTGCTAGTGTTTCTGCTGATGTCTTTCTCTGTATTATTCCGCATACATCCATAGTTTTATGTCATATGGAACCTCAGTGTGGGCTAACTGTTCTTATGCCATTGACATTGACAGAATTTTTATGTTGCAGAAAAAGGCCGTAAGATTAATGTGTGGCGTTCATAACCAAACACATTGCAAACCACTCTTGATTGCTCTTAAAATACTTACCATCATTGTTTGTCATGTCATGCTTTTAGTCAAGGACAATCTGCCAAATTTAACCAAAATATCAAATGTTCATAGCTACTCCACAAGGTTTAGAGGTAATATTTCCACGTCAAGGTGCATTTTTTCAGCCACTGAAAATAGCCTTTGCTATCAAGGCATGAAAATATAATTCTTTGCCTGTTAACATATGAAATTTATCTAGAGCTAATTTTAAGAATGTTATAAAAACTGTTTTAACAAAAGTCTCATTGTATAAACCTGAAGAGTTTTTTGAGGTTAAGTTTTTATGTAACAAACTAACCTTAGTTTGATTTTTTGACGATTGTCATAAACATTGTTATTGTTTCAATTGACTTTAAAGCATTTCATTTTATTATAATCATATGATTTGCACCTATACTTTTCTTAAGGGCAATAATTTGATTCATTATCTTACTATGTAATCCAAGGTTTTTCGTGTTTTGATGAATTAAACTACCTGTTATTTTATACCCTAGAATTTATCGCTCAATACTGGGTTTCCACTCGTGCTTTTGAAGATTATGCCCAACCCCCAACACAACTAAGAAATGTTCTCGTTTTTAATACACAAACTGGCTACATGGTTAAAACATGGGACTTACGTTTCGGAAAAAATTTTATAATCAGGTGATCGCTCCAATGCTTTTCTTATGGAGAAAAATGATTTTTATTGACGATTTTACTAAATATTTCGAGCGTTTTTAGCGTTTTGATGAATTAAACTACCATTATTTTGTACCCAAGAATGGTAATTTTCCATCTGGAACGGTCTAGCGATTGTACTTCGCGAAATAATTTCCAACCACAAACCCCACTACAAAACTTTCTCGTTTAATATAATAGGATATTGAATTGAAGGAAACTCAGGCTATTGTATACTTC
Source organism: Neoaliturus tenellus (assembly GCA_030545055.2). Classification (NCBI taxonomy): domain Eukaryota; kingdom Metazoa; phylum Arthropoda; class Insecta; order Hemiptera; family Cicadellidae; genus Neoaliturus; species Neoaliturus tenellus. The sequence continues at coordinate 12,769 of JAQYXR010001849.1, read as the reverse complement.
TTGGCAGTGATTTGGAATTGAAATCTACAGTAGAGCTCTAGCTGTGCTGTGTATTCGTGTGGTCTGTAAAACCGCATCCCCACTATGCAGAATCAGAATTGCCGAGCGGCCAGTGTGGACACATGGGCGGCTAGTGCTGCATTGTGCCGATGCCGAATGCCAATTGCAAACCGGCAGACTGCGGCACAACGGTTTAAGTATATAAGGTGTGCTAATGATTTTTTTCTAAATCATTCCCACAGGTCGAATATTCTAGACCAATTTCTTAGCCGATTAACTTTGTCATGTTACATTTTTCAAAGTGTGTAAAATGTTCCATACAGTGTACATTTGTAAAATTTTCAAATTAATTGAACAATTTTACTGAATCAGTTGATACAAAGGCTGAGTTTAAACACAATTTTGAAAGCTCTCTTAATTTTTAAATTTTTTTGAAAATATTTGTGTGCTTATGTGTTTAAATATACAGATCTTACCAAGAAAGGTAAATACTACCTAAAAAATATACAAACCGAATAATTCTACAAACGGGTTTAAGAATTAAGTGTTTCTTGGCGTTCCTTTAAAATTTTAGGTTATTGTTTACATTTTCAAACATGGTGAAAAAATTCAATAATTTGACAATTCTTAAGATATTATTGTTGATCAGAATTCATTCATTCGATGGGGCGGACCTAATCCCAAGGCGCGTCAGCCGCAAGGGCTTTTTGCGCTCCCCGTATGTGTTTCAGAGCTCATCCAAGTCTAGGAACCCGATGAACTTCTGCAGCCTGCAGACTAGCTCCTCTTGAGGAAGGAAAGAGCCCCTCCGCAGTCCTCCGAGGGCCCTCTCTCTAGCCTCTTCCAGCTCCATGCAGTCGAACAGCAAGTGATCTGCAGTCTCTTCTGACTGCCCACACTTCCTACATACCGGATCCCCATTTAAGAGACCCATGCGCTTCAGGTGCTTCCTCAAAGAACAATGTCCTGTTAAGAGCCCTGTTACTTGCCTTATTTGCCTCCTTTCTAGCTGCAGAATATTAGAGGCAATTTTCTGAGATGGAGAGTGAAGCGTTAGCTTACTTACCCTCAGTTGTGGTATTCTAGACCAGACCTTTCGATGCTCCTCCCTCGCCCATGACGTGACCGCTTGACACGCATACTTACGAGAGACAGCACAGAACGGCTCTGGGCCAGTGAATGCTGAGGACGAAGCTACGTTGGCCAGGGCGTCCGCAGCCTCATTCCCGGAGATCCCCGTGTGACCAGGGACCCAACAAAGCGTCACGCTGTTGCATCTGCCCAACGCAGATACCATGGTGAAGCAGTCCCAGACGATCTTTGACCTGAACTCATAAGAGTCCAGAGCCCTTAGAGCTGCCTGGCTATCTGAAAAAATGGAGATGCTCCTGCCCCTGATGCCTTGCACCAGGTTCAATCTGGCGCACTCCATTATTGCGACCACCTCCGCCTGGAACACCGTTGGGTGCATCCCCATAGGAATATTAATGCCTACCCCCGCTTGCACCCCATGTACTCCGGCTCCTGTTCCTCCTCTTACCTTGGACCCGTCAGTGAACCATTCCAGGTCCGCGGGTTGAAGAGGGTTTCCCCCGGATAGCCAGTCCTCTCTTGCTGGTAGGAGGACTCTGAAAGACTTACCGAAGGTGTATTTGACTGACATGTGGTCAGAGGGCATGTCTAGCCCGCCCCCCTGAACCGACAGAATGATCCGAGAGTGACCCCGGTGTTCTCCAGTGTCCATCCAAAGATTTTCACATTTGAGTCGGTGAGCAGCTTTCCTTGCCGTGGTCTTGACGAAAAGATCAATCGGCAGCAAGTTGAGAAGACAGTCTAGTGAAGCCCCCGGACTGGAACTCAGGGCTCCTGTGATGAGAAGACAGGCGAGTCTTTGAACTCCCGCCACTCCCCTCACCGCCGATCCCGAGTCCATCTTAGGCCACCACACAAGCGAGCCATAGGTGATGGCAGGTCGGACCACAGAGACATAAAGCCAGTGCATAAGCTTTGGCTTAATTCCCCAAGTCCCCCCCACCAGTCGCCTACATGTAATGAGTGACCACTTACCTCGGTCTATTACCTTTTGGAGTTGTGGTCCCCAATGAAGCGTCTGGTCCAGAGTGACCCCCAGATACTTCACCTGTTTCTGCAATTCCACATTTGTTCCTTGCAGGACTAAGGGGCCGATCCCTCTGAGGTTCCTCCTCCTCGTGAAGGGAACCATCACAATCTTTGAGGGATTGATTGAGAGACCTACCTCTTCGCACCAGCGTCCAACAGACCTCAGGGCCCCATTCATGAGATCCCCGACTGTGTCGTTGAACTTACCTGACACCAGAACCACTATGTCATCAGCATATCCCTGTGCGTACACGCCACTGACATTGAGAGTTCTGATGAGTTCGTCTACCACGAGGTTCCAGAGAAGAGGGGACAGGACCCCTCCCTGGGGACAGCCTCGAGTCGTTCTTACCGCTATCTCCTCGTTATGAAGTGATAGTATTACGTTCCTTTTTCTCAAGAGGGCTTCAATCCATCCCCTTGTTACCTCGTGAAAACCATGAGCTGTGACTGCGTTAATGACAGCCTGAGTCTCAGTGTTATCGAAAGCGCCTTGAATATCAAGGAAGGCCCCAAGTGCAACCTCCTTGCACTCTATCGACTTTTCAATCCTACTTACCAGCTGATGCAGAGCAGACTCGCATGATCTTCCTGGTAAATAGGCATGTTGGTGTTCATGGAGAGGGTTGGCCTTGAGAGCGGTATCCCCCACATACCTTGACACCAGCTTCTCCAGAGTCTTCAGGAGAAAAGAAGACAATGAGATTGGGCGGAACGCCTTCGGATCCGTGTACCTAGCCTTACCAGGTTTTGGAATGAAGACTATCCGAGAGCTGCTCCAGGCTTCTGGAATGTGTCCGAGGGCCAAGCTTGCCCTGAACAATGCCGTCAGAACTGGAAGAAGGATCTCTATTCCCTTCTGAAGACAAACGGGCCTCACCTGGTCAGGTCCCGGTGACTTGAAGGGACTGAGGGAATTGACTGCCCAGCGAATCCGGCTGTGAGTTGCAATGCGGCCCGCCACCCTCCATCGAGTGAAGTTGGCCCGCCGTGCACCCATACTCACCTCATCGGTCGACTGAGTGATTATACTCCCCGGAAAATGTGTGCTTGCCATGATCTCAAGCACGTCCCTGGGATTATGGACCATGATCCCATCAGGCCCCTCGAGGGAGCCAAGACAAGATGACTTATCCTTTGATAGGATCTTGTATAACCTAGATGTCTCGCAGACACCTTCAAGATCGCTGCAGAAGCTTCTCCAAGAGAGCCTCTTGGCCCTCCTGACTGCAAGGTTGTACTGAGTTAGCAATCTGTGATAGGCTTCCCAGCATTTACTTAGCTTAGCCCTTCTGAATAGAGCCCTTACCCTTTTCCTTAGGCTGCCAAGTTCTGAATTCCACCACCCAGACTTACCCCGACGTCCCGCTGACAGTGGACAGCAGTCCTCAAATGAGGACACGATGTCCCCACCCAGGCAATCAGCGGCCAAGTCTAGCTGGTTTGTGTCTCTGACGCAGGAGTACAGATGGCCACTCTCCTCTATTCTATCCTGCAGAACAGTCTTAAATTTCGCCCAGTCCGTCCTTTTGGGATTTCTGAACGTGTTCTTTTCAGGTGAAAAGTTGCCTATAAGGAATTTTATATGTCTGTGGTCAGAGAGGGATGGCTCCTGAGACACATGCCAGTCAGCAATCTCAGTCCTCATCCCCTCTGTGTACAATGTGAGATCGATGACCGATTGTCCGACTCGACTGACAAAGGTCGGTTCCGACCCCACATTGGCTATCATGAGTCCACTAGAGACGAGATAATCTAACAAAATGTTACCTTTATTATCATTCCTCCTGCAGCCCCATGCCGTGTTGTGGGAGTTGGTGTCGCACCCCAGCAAGAGGTCGGTGCCAGAACCGGTCGCATAATCAACCAGCCTCCGGACTTCCTCCTGCGGGGGTTGCGTGATGTCCATCGGCATGTAGACCGATGCCAGCAGCAGATGTCTTCCGGTCGACTGGCACGTGGTCCTGACCACGGTGACGTCCCTGGAACAGAATTCCAGAACCGGCACACATTTGATCCCATTACAGGACCAAATGCAGGTTCTGGGGTTATTGACATGACCAGAAATGGTCCGCCCCATAGGAGCCCCCAATCCTGAAATCATGTTGTTCCTGATCCAGGGTTCCTGGATCAGTGCAAAGTCGACCATCCCACTGGAGATGGTCTCACACAGTACCGCCGTTGCGGCCTTACTGTGCTGGATGTTGGCTTGGAGGACCCGGATCATCAAGGGGAGCCCCAGAAAGAACCCTGAGCTGCACCCTATTCAGACCCAGGAAAATCCTCCAGTCCTGGTCCTTCAGCTTCTTGGCCGAGCCACCATCGACCGCAAGCACGAGAGTCTGGCCATCCTCCTCTCTCTTGCAGCTGATGACTCGCCAATCCACCGTCGAGACACCGGGGTTTTGCCTGCAAACACAGTCAAGAATTTCTTTTGGCTCCTTCTTGGCCAGAATCCAATCGGTCCGAAGGAGAACCTTAGTGACACGTAGGAGATCCTTGTAATCCCCCACAATGACACCAGGCCCCCCCTCCCCGACCGGACCCAGACCAGGAACCACTTCGAGAAGCCAGGCCCGGGTGACCTCGCTACCACAAGTGATAACAAGAGCACCCTTCTCCGGATACGTCCTCAGGATCTGCTGCGGAGTGGTGGCTGTGATCACCTTCTCGAACAGCTTCTCCTGCAATGTCCTCAACTGCCCCTCAGTGAACCTGGAATCAGGATAATCAGTGGGAGCAATTGCCATCTTCCAGCTGGTGAGCTGGTCCTTGAATGACAACTGGTTGTCCGCAGTGGCTGCAGTTCCTGACTCCCCCGGCCTCGCATCCCATCTCCTGGGACGCTTCGGGGTCTGTCGAACCTGCTGCTGCCTCTGCTGTTCTGAAACAACCAAGTTAGCATCTCTTCGAAGGGGGGAGATCCCAGAGCCCTGCTGGTCTTGTGCAGGGCTTGGAGTCTCCTCGTTCCTCTTTCGTTTACCTTTCGAGCGCTTCTTGGGAGGTTTCGAAAGGCCTTTCGACCTCCGCCACTCGTCAATTGGCAACCAGGTGCCGTCTGCCTCCTTCCTGGCCTTCATCAGCTTGAAAGCTTCACTTTTTCGCAGTTTCGGCCGGGTGGAGTCTCGTGTTTCATCAGTCTCTGCAACAGATGTATTAGTGTCCTGGATCTCCATACCGAGGTCATGCGTTGCCGCCTCCTCAGTTCGGAGAACCAGGTTGGGATTGTCTATGCTGAAACTCGAGGGGGGTGCACCGACCGGGACGGACTGGTGTGCCCACTCAAGCACATCGAGAGAGCTGTGACTTGGAGGAGGAGCGATCGCAGCGAGGGAACTCCCGGCCGAAGCCTCCGTTCTCTCAGCCACATGCTCCCCCCCAAAATGTCTCGTGACACCATCAGCAGAAGAGTTGCCCTCCCCAGAATCCACGGGCTTGCCCTCCACAAGGGAGGGGTGGGATTCACGCCGAGGCGTTGACCCACCTGGGGTAGTCTCCAATTGTTCCTGTTCTGCCATGTTGTCTGAAACAACAAAGTTAGCAGTATGCCGGCCGTTCCGTGCTCCTTGCACTCCGCCCGTCAGTAGATCCCCAGAACCGCTGCACACATACCAGATCTGGGTTGGCAGTGAAGCAGCCGTACCGCGACCCTCTCGCTCCGCCTGCTGCTGAAGTGGACTCTGAGCCGTTCCGATGATCTTCACCTCCGCCCCAGGTCCATACCAGAGTCGCTGCTCCCCGACTCTGGGGCTGTTTATCGACCGCCAAGTCTAGATCCGCCGCCTTTAGCTAGGGCAGTGGCACCCCGTGCAGGCTGTGATACCCATCACAGTGCAGTTGCCCGAAGCAACTGACTCACAGCGGTCTTGGGGAAAGGTCCGCCGCCCCTCTTATGAGAGCCGACCCCCGATCCCCCTGAGGGGCTTACGCTTACCTCTCGCCACCTTGATCAGAATACTACGGGTAATTTCAATGAACCCAATGGACATACACATTAATAATGTGAAATGGGAAGTACAAATGAAGACCACAGGAGAAAAAAGGGGAATGTCGCAACAATTAGTTTTTGAGAAAACTCTAAAAAACCATTGTTAAACGTTATGAACCAAAAACTTGCTACATTAAATATAACAGATCTACACAAAACTATAGCCAATATATATTGTTATGAGTTATAGGTATAGAAAAACCCACAATTATACAGAATATTTATTTAAAAATATAAACATACAATATTGTCAGAAAAGTTCCATGATAATTCCAGGGTTTCCACGATAATAAGGGGGAATGTCCAAACAAAGTTTTTTTTCCCCTTTTTCCCCTTTACAATGGACAGTCCTCCTTTTTCTCCTGTTTGCTAATACTTTAATGTGTTATATCTTCGGACATTGAACCTTTTTTGCCATTGATACCATTAAATGTACAATCTTTTGAAGAATCCAAAAACATTGAAACCCAAAAAAAAAAAAAAAAAAAAAAATTTTTTTGGACATTCCCCCTTTTTCTCCTGTGGTCTTCAAATGAAAGCTTGGTATGTTAGTATTGATCAGTTAAACTTCATATCACTCAACAGTTTAAAATCTTTGAAATATAAACATAACAAAAGAGAGTGGCAGAAAAGATCGAAATTGCATAGACTCTCATACAATTGTTCTCATTTATTTTTAATATTATTAATTCTTTTAAGTGGTGACATAGAAGAAAATCCCGGTCCTGAGAATACTAGTTTTCAGACTGTAGTATGCTTGGACTTAAATTCCACACCTGACAATAACATGGGTTCAATGGACGGCAATACTACAAAAGAAAAATGTAAATTTTGCAATAAGTATTATAAAAGATTAAAGGCGCACATCAATGCTTCCCACAAAGAAGATATTGATTTAAGTAATAAACTCAAAGATAAAGAAATTTTTAAAAGAAAAAATAATATAACTGATACGAAAAAAATATTTAATGAATCAACCGAAAGATGGCGGGAACTTTACAGTGAAGATATAAAGGCATGGTGGGACAAACACTTAAAGGTCCCTGATAATTGCTTAGTTATCGATCCAATGGTCAGTCATGTTTTAAAACTTGAATATGACGATAGGTTAATAGAAAAAACTATTGATGGATTAAAATTGAAGAAATACAAGTATATTTTATGTTGTGTTAACAGTAGAGTGTCCGAAGGAAATATTAATGGTTGCCACTGGTCATTGCTCGTCATGAAAATAGATGAGTTTTTGTTTTACCACTTTAATTCTCTGTCACCACTGAACAAATCCTCTGCCGTTCAGTTTGCAAATAAACTAAGCAAATGTCTAGGTGGAAAAACCGAAGCTACGATTAAGGAAGTACAGTGTTACCGACAAAAACATAACGTCGAATGTGGTATACACGTTATTAACAATTCTAAACTTGTCTGCTCATGTTTGTTTAATAAATTAGACGTCATTGAATGTAAGAAATTCAATGAGGAATTCAGTGTTTCCAAAATATATATACAGATTTCTTCCTTAGTAGAAGGAGATGGATTTGAATCCAAATATGAACAACCTAATTTAAATAGTAGTTCATCAACATATCTATCTCAAGAATTAAGTATAGAAAACCCTGAAAATAGAAATAAACCATATAGAAATAGAATTTTCCGTAATAACTTAATAAATAATGATATGATGAACAATAATTCAAAATTGGTACAAGTACAAAGCAAATAGAGATAGTAGGTCTTAAGTGTGATGAATGTGGGAAAATATTTATAAATAACAAAGGGTTGTCGATACACGTGTCGAAATCGCATCCCAATAGTCATAGAAACAACATAGTACAGAAATATATGCCGCAATCCCATGAGTCACATGTACTTAATAGTATGCATGAAGAATTTGACCAAGCCACAAATGTAAATTATAGGAATTTCAAACTTGAAAATGAAATTGAATCATGGTTAAAAATTTTTGAAAATGAAGAGTTAAGTAATGAGAACTTTTTAATAAATGTTGAAAGGTTTTCTAAATTTTTATCGTCAGCGATATATGAATTGCCCGGTCCAAAACACCCTGGATACAGATATTATAAACTAAGAAAACAGAAAAAAGACCTACCGCAAAACAGTACATTTAAAAAATCGTCCAATCCAGAGAGGAAGACAAAAAATGAAAGAAAAAAGCGGAAACAAAGGTACGAATATGAACTGATCCAATTTGAATACTACAACAGACGAAGAAAAGCAGTGCAAAAAATTATTGGCAATAATAATAAAGCTTGTAAAATAAGTTTAGAAGAATTGTACAATAGTTTTGGCCAGAGGTTCTCGATTTCAAACGATAATTATGTCATGAATAAAGTCAATCATGAATCGCTGAATAATAATGAAGATCTGAATTGTAATTACAACCCCAATATAGAGGAGAAGGAAATATTGCAGGCTGTCAAAAGTATAAAAATTGATACTGCTCCAGGACCTGATAAAGTTTTGATGAGATCTGTAAAAATAAAAGTAGTCTCAAAAATACTTACTATCATTTATAACAGAATCCATCAATCAGGCCTGATACCCGAATGTTTTAAGCAAGCTAGAACTGTTTTAATACACAAAGGAGGAGAAGAAAACAATGTTAACAACTGGAGACCAATTACGATATGTTCCGTACTAAGGAGGATCTATGAGAAAATCCTTGATAAAAGGATGAAAGAGTATGTTTCATTCAATAAGTTTCAAGGTGGCTTTACAACTATGCCGGGAATCCATATAAATACACAATTATTGAATGAAATATTACTTTCTGCTAAACAGAACAAGAAGGACTGTAGTATCCTATTTCTGGACATATCAAAGGCTTATGACAATGTGGGACATTTACACTTAACCTCCGTCTGAAAGTCATTACCAATACCATCTATAATTGTTGAATCAGTAATACAACTGCAAACCCAAAATAAAACACAAGTTGAAACATCAAAAGGCAAGACAAAGCCGATAAGAATTAAAAAGGGTGTACTACAAGGATCCCCTTTATCCCCAACTTTGTATAATTTATGTATCAATCATATATTGGATCAAATTTCAGAACATTCTATAAGCGAAGAACTTGGCTTTAAAATCTGCAATGACTTGCCCTCCATTAGTATTTTGGGTTTTGCTGATGACACTGTATTAGTTGGAAAAAACAAAGAGAGTGTACAACTACTGTACAATACTATAGATAATTTATTTTCTGAAATTGGACTTACTATTAATCCATCTAAAACAAAGATTATAAACATTGAAAAAGGATTATTACGAGAAGATAATTACTTTTTAGACTCAACAGAAATAAAATCGATTGGAATCATGGATAAAATTAAATATCTTGGGGTAAATTTTTCTAATGAAATAATTTTTGATTCTGAACAAAACATAACAAGGTTAACAGACAAAATTGGAAAATTGACTTGCTCGCCTTTTTTAAAAACCGAACAAAAAGTGTTCGTTTTAGTTAATTTTATCTGGCCTACCCTAATATATCCGTTTCAGACTGCACCTTTAAAAAAGATTACAATTCGGTTTTTTAATGACATTGATCAAATGATACGTTCAACTTTAAAAGAAATTCTGGAAATTCCAAATGATACACCCAGTTCATTTTTTTATAGTTGTTCAAAATTCAAAGGAATGGGATTATCAAAATCAAGATGGGAGGCGATAATACAACACATTAATATTTGTCGAGTTTTAAACGACATCAAAAATCCATACCTTGACAAATTAAAAAATTTTGACACTGAAGAAACCATTTGCCTCAAAACACTCGGCCTTTATGAAGATGGGCAGCCTAAAATCTCAACAAAAGTTTTAAGAAATAAATTGAAAGAAATTGAATATGCAAAATGGTGTGATCTTCAGAACAAAGGGAAAGGAGTCATTTTATTTCAAGAGTGTCCAAAGATAAACAAAAGTTTAACTAAAGGCTATGGTTTGACCGAGTCAGAATTTAAATTTTACTTAAAAATGATAAATGATGTCGCCCCAGTCAGAAGTTTACATGGACGGTCCAAGGACGGGAACCAGTGTCGGCGTTGCTCCGACACTGAGACTCATATAGTTGAAACACTCCCCCATGTCCTTGGACAACGCCCATTTAGTAACCTACTTCGAAACACACGACACCACTCCACAAGAAAAATAATTGCAGATCAATTTAGAAGTAAAGGTGTCTATGAAGTATATGAAGAGGTTACTGCAACAGAGACAAACGGCTCAATAAGAAGAAGCGATATTATTATCATAAATAGAAAAAAGAGCCAAGGATTTATAATTGATCCGACAATAAGGTATGAGACTCATGCTTCTCAACCTCATGAAGTCCACTTAGAAAAGGAAACTATTTATATTAATACCATCCCATACTATAAAGAAAAATATAGAATAAAAGAATTTAATGTTTACCCCCCTCATCTTGGGGCATCTTGGGGCTCATGGTTGGAGCAAGAGGAACCATACCTGCCTTTTTACAAAATTTTTGGAAAGAATTCAATCTGGAAGGAAGAATTTTAAATATGATTTCATTAACCGCAGTCAAATTCTCAGTGAAGATTTTAAAAAACCACCTTTATACTCTAAGTTAAGAACATTTTGTAATAGTATTCTTTGTTTTACAGCAATTTACAATGTGTAAAAAGACGTTAATTTTTTAATAAATTATCTATATATATATATATATATATATATATATATATATATATATATATATATATATATATTTGATTATAAGTAGGGAGCTTATTCTATGTTCATGGTTAACAACTCCTTCAAAATGTTATAACCTTTTATCAACTCTATCTTAAATCACGGTTTATCCGAGGGGCGTCGCATTGTCCTACCTAGGTGCTCATCATCTACGTTATCAAGGCGTTCTCATCTAAGGCAACTATACAATATGCCGGAGTGCTCAGACAGATGACGTCACAGTAGTGGTGTACAAGCTGATCAGTGTTGCCAAAAGCACGTAATATACCTAATTTTCAGAATTTAAGCAGAATTTGTGTAAATATTTGTTTATTTTAGGGTATTTCCAGAAATTATTGGGGAATTGCATTAAAATTGCATCATTTCAGATCAGCTGGCCCACTAGTTGTGTGATGTTTTGACAGGAGTGGTGATAGACATTCCGGCCTGTTGTGTAGTTGGCCTTGTCTCACCCCAATGTGACGTAAGTCTTTAACCAGCCCGTCTATCGCTACCGATGCGTAGAACACTTCTAAACTCATCCGCCTGAGGAGCCCACCTTACTTACTTACACACCATGCCCGGCACCATTCACATACGAGGCCACCTCTGTTAAATCATAAACTGGATACAGAAGCTGAATCAGCTGTTAAAAAATTTGTTTATTTATAAATGCCGATGACAAACCAATTCAACTATGTCATTCAGCAACTATGTGTTCCGCAATGCTGACTGGTGCCATTCGGTACAGTGAGGATGCGGCTTAACTTGTGTTAGAATAATCTATCTCACTAATTCCGTAAGGAATTTCTTGTGAGCAGCAAAACTCTTTTATTTATGAACCGATTTTGATGATTGAGGTGTCAAGTTAAAGGGAATTTTCTGAAGACGCCATGGAATAATTTTTGTCGCCCTCAGTTCAATGTGCTTTGCCCCATTGGACTTTAAAGTTTCCATGTATTTTAAATATAAGACAAAATTTAGTAAGTTTACCTATAACATATGTTTCATTTCATGAAAACAAACAGCTGTCTTCATAAAACAACCTTTCTCCCTTCTGTCATTTTAATTTATTTAGTTTTACTGCTTACTTATCAGTTAACTTTCAAATTCAAATACAACAATGACTGACGAAATGGGATGGTGTTTATTAACATGCAGTTTTCATTCAGAGTATTAAGGAGTGACAATTAGTTTATTTCATTATGTGATTGTAGGCCTATTTTATTTTTATTTTATACAAGTTTCACACCATCTGCCTAGCGCTCAGACTGGAGCTGTATTCGTCAAGTATCGACTGGCAACGACTCGTTATAACAATGAAAATAATATTCAGCTGTGACTCAGAGTCTCTCGGCAGTGATATATCTTAAGTCCTTTTTCATAACAAAGTAATTAATCATGGTTAAGACCAAGGCCAACTATACACCAGGCCGGAATACCCCCCACCACTCGTGTTTAAATGTCACACTACTAGTGCGCCAGCTGATCTGAAACTAGGCGATTTTTATGCAATTCTCCTGATAATTACTTGGAAATCCCCTAAAATGAACAAATATTTACCCAACTTTCGCTTAAATAAACTAAAATTGGGTAAATTACCCTTTTTTGGTAACACCGATCAGCTGTCACACCACTGTTGTGACGTCATCTCTCTCAGCACTCCGGCCTGGTGTGTAGTTGGCCTTGTTAAGACCAGCAAGCACAAAACAGAAATAGAGGCCAGCCGAGTGCAGTGGTGAAGCTATGCAGACAGCAGCTAGGCCCACAAAAGGAGTGGGATGAATCGGGGCCTATGATAAATTCGAGCCTGCATGCTCTGTTGTGTGACGTCATCACAAAGGGTCGACACAGGAAGCCAGTCCCATAAGAATTACATTGGGGCACCCTGCTTCCCTTACTTAAATTCACTATTACGACACTATATGGGACCCGCTAATTTAACCAAAT
>JAQYXR010001848.1:0-22700 GCA_030545055.2 Neoaliturus tenellus | reverse complement strand
ATAATAAACAATGACCGATTTTTTTCAGGAGTTGTTAAGGCATTAGTCTGTAAGTTATCTATCTAATGGTGGTCAGGATTGTGGACGGGGGCTGCCATGCCAATACATTGAAGAACATAACTGGTCAAGTAGTCATTTGATCGTCCCGTAGTTATTCCATATTGGCGGGAGTTGTCATGTCATTAGTATGACGAGTATTGCTGAATTGGCGGTCATTAAAACGCCACACTCACCGATATCGGTTAACTTATTGGTATGGTAACGGATGGTCGGGGTTGTGGACGGGAGTTGTCAAGTCATTAGTCCGATGAGCTCTGCTGGTTAAGTGGTCGTCTAAACACCAGAGATGGTAAATATCGTTTTATATTGTTAGTGCTGTAACGGATGTTAGATATTATGAACGGGCGTTTTTAAGTCATTAGTTTGGTGAGCCTTGCTGGCTAAGTGGTCATCATAAAAGGTACTTTAGTATTCAATATCAGTTTCAATTTTAGTGTTGTAGTGATGGTAGAAATTATGGATTGGAGTTGCTGTCAGTCTGATGAACATTGCTGAGTCATTAAAACGTCACAAACACCGATATTGGTTATATTGTTTACTAGTAACAATGGTCGAGAGTTTTAGAGTCACTGTACTGCAAGCATTCCTAACTAAGCGATAATTAAAAGGTCTCGGTCACCGCCATCGGTTATCTTCTTAGTATGGCAACGGAAGGTCGGGATTGTGGACGAAGTTGGGAAGTCATTAGTCTGATTATCATTGTTATGAAAATATTGGTTAATCTTTTTAGTGTTGTAACGGATGTTCGGCATTATGGACGGGAGTTGTCAAGTCATTAAATATCAAGTATTGTTGAGTGGTCATTAAAACGCACGGTCACCAATATCGGTTATCTTGTTAGTATGTTAACTAATGTTCGTCATTGTGGACGGGAGTTATCAAGTCATTAGTCTGATGAGAATTGATGGTTAAGCGGTCGTTCAAACATCACGGATGTTGAATATCGGTTTATCTTGTCAGCGTTGAAACGGATGTTAGTCGTCATGGACGGGAGTTGTCAAGTTTTCAAGTCTGATGAACTTTGGCTTTGCAGCTAAGTGATCATCTAGTAGTCACGTTATCAGTCCATATTAGTTTTAATTTTAATGTTGTAACTTATGGTTGAAATTGTGGTTTGGTTGTTATCGTCATTTGCCTGATGAACATTGCTGTATCATTAAAACTTCACGATCACCAATATTGGTTATCTTGTTTAACTAGTAACAGTAGTCGAGATTCCGTCTAGAGTTTTTAAGTCATTGTTCTGCAAGCATTCCTAACCAAGGATATTATTAAAACGTCTCGATCACAGAGTATTGGGTTATCTTGAGAGTGCTGTAACAGATGGTTGAGACTGTGGACCATAGTAGGCAAATTATTAGTCTGATCAGCATGGCTGATTAAGCGGATATTTAACATCAGGTTTATCAATACCAGTTATTTTGCTGGGGTACTTACGGGTGGTTGCCGGATTGAGGAAAGGAAGCTGTCAAGGCTTTATTTTGATGAGCATTACTTGAAAAAGCGTTCATATTAAGGTAGACATATTCTTTGACTCTTAGTAGTGATTAATATATGTTATGATATGATTTTGTAAAGAGAAAGTTAAAAAGTAACTTTTTGATGTTTTAGATATTGTTTTAATATAATACATAGTTCTGCTTTCAGAGTTACAGGACTCAGAGACCTGCATGAGCATCAAACGGTAATTACTTAGCTTAATTAATTCCACGAATGTTAAAATGTGTTTAAATGAGAAATAATTATAGTACTAGGTATTTTAATACTTATATCTTTTCAAAGAATTTTAGGCAAGAGTAACACATCCTTGTAAATACTTAATTTATTTCTCATCCGATAGATAAATTAACAGTTCAACTGTCTGAAATGAATTTCTCTTGGTCCAGTTCAAAATATTAAAGGAGTTATAATCCAAAACTATCTCTCGAATTTACCTCTAACTTAAAACAAAGTTTAACTTTGTTATCAAACCGTTGACATAGTACTAAAGTGCATTGAATAAATATTAAGATAATGGGAGTATAAAGAGAGACAAATGTCTTGTGACAAGAAAGTTCACCAACAAACGAAGTAGTTGGAGACGACAACTTGCTTCTACTGTGAGTTGGCTAACTTAATGTTACCTTCCACTGCTTTCCTGCAGTTCACATTCCTTCTTCCTGCTTCTAAAATAATCATTAGGTCATGGAAGGTTTTTACATAAAGATAGTTAGAAGAAGTAAGTAATAAAATCCTTTGGTTTGAGAGCTAGAAGTAGTAATCCGTTTTTATTTAACTCAGTCAATAAGTTCATTATTTATCAAAGCTCTCCTTAACATTTATTTGTAGTCTCATAAAATGCTTTATATTAAATGTAATCACCCGGAAATGCATTTAGAATTTATATTGAAACAAGTGTGGGGTGAGTCGTTGTCAAAAAAATATTTAGTGTCTGTTATTTTTTATACCAAAATATTTTCATAACGATGAAAGTTTACAAAGAGTTAAATCATGTTTTCAATGTCAATTTCATGATTAAAGATGTAACCTAAATTATATTTTAATAACGAGGACATAATATAACCCCTTTCAAGAAAGTTTAGGTTTCAAAAGCACTAAATCGCAGAAAGGTAAGCAAATCGGAAACGTAAAAGTCAAAGGAACGTAATACTGTGTAGTTCTTAAAATGTCCCTTTGACAAATCTCAAAGTTACACCGATGACATATTGTAATTCTGTCTGTGACATTATTTATTAATTCGATCTTTAAAACTATTTAAAATTTCGGGAATTGAGAAGAAAGTTCTTTTGATGATTTCACGTACAGATTTATAATGTTCTTTTTCCTCTGAGTTTGCGGTAAATAAAAAATAAAAAATATACCAGTCTATTTGTTAAAGTCGTATTCATTTCCTTTTCATGTTCATAGCATATGGAAAGAGTAAGAAAGCGTTTTTATTCTTAAAATAAAAATATATCATATTCATGTACAGTAGATGAATATGAAGATATTCGAAGAATATCAGCATGGGTGTTGATACAGAACACTCAGATACTAATGTTGGAAATTGCACTTATTAATCACTAAGGTTAGTCTCTCAGTTACTAATATTGGACATTGCTCTTTTTCCTTCCTAAAAGCTAGTCTCTCAGATACTAATGTTGGAAATTGCACTTTGTCATCCCAAAGGTTAGTCTCTCAGATACTAATGTTGGAAATTGTTCTTATTCATCCCTAAGGTTAGTCTTTCAGATACTAACGTTGGAAATAACACTTTTCATCCCTAAGGATAGTCTCTCAGATACTAATGTTGGAAATAGCACTTTTTCATCCCCCTAAGATTAGTCTCTCAGATACAAATGTTGGAAAACAGCACTTTTTCATCCCCCTAAGATTAGTCCTCTCAGATACAAAATGTTGGAAATAGCACTTTTTCATTACCCTAAGATTAGTCTCTCAGATACAAATGCTGGAAATAGCACTTTTTCATCCCTAAGATTAGTCTCTCAGATACAAATGTTGGAAATAGCACTTTTTCATCCCTAAGGTTAGTCTCTCAGATACTAATGTTGGAAATAGCACTTTTTCATCCCCAAGGTTAATCTCTCAGATACTAATATTGGAATAGCACTTTTTCATCATTAAAGTTAGTCTCTCATATACTAATATTGGTCATTGTTCGTTTTCATTCATAAAGGCTAGTCTCTCAGATACTAATGTTGGAAATTGCACTTTGTCATCTCCAAGGTTAGCCTCTCAGATACTAATGTTGAAACTGCAATTTTTCATCCCTAAGGTTAGTCTTCTAGGTACTAAATTGGAAATATCACTTTTCATCCCTAAGGTCAGTCTCTTAGATACTAATGTTGGAAATTGGACTTTATCATCCCTAAGGTTAGTCTCTCACATACTAATGTTGGAAATTGCACTTTTTCATCCCTAACGTCAGTCTCTTAGGTACCAATGTTGGAAGTAGCACTTTTCATCCCCAAGGATAGTGTTTCACATACTAATGTTGGAAATTGCACTTTTTCTCATCCCTGGTATTTGAGGTAGTGTTGTTGGAGTTACGTCGGGAGAAAAACTATAATTAAAAACAGTAGATGCTTCTTTTCTCACTAACCTGTATGTTTATATGTATGTATGGTACATATGTATGTGATAGGTGTACCCTAATGCATATAATGTAATGTACATGCTAATTATAGGGAATCATGAGGGGTTGGGCTAACTAAAAATCTTATCTTCGTTGTAGTTGCTCTAAAATTAATAGTTCAACCTATAGGTTAATTGAGTTTCTCTACATGATTACAATCCACCCAATACCTTGAACCGATGCGCTGATTGCGTCCACGAAAAACAATGCAATGAAGTGTCCAAGAGACTTCTTCCCTACAATTCTGCTAGTTTACTTAAACTGTCCATAAAAACAGAGTCATTCTGCCTAAAGCTATCACCAAGAGAGGGTTTAAAACCATAAAACGGTCGGAAATCTCGATGGACACTTAATAACAAACCGGAACTTAAAACTCCACTTGTATTCCATATACAAAATGTGCTTTCTTATCAGCAGTCACCATAGCAATCTCTCTTTCTTATAGAACAGTTGGTTGCAGATAACCGTACTGAAACATACTATTTCTATGCAAATTGGTTCAAGTTTAAAAGAAGGTGATTTAACATACTCGTCGAGTTCGTGATAAGTTGGATTGGATTATTGGATTATCTCAACGTTAAATATGATGGTTTTATTGATTTGACAACGAATCAAAACAAAAATATTGAAAAAAATTGAACATAATTTACATGGTAAATTGGAAATGTGCATGTTGTGTGGAGTATGGCAATATAGTAATATTTTATGTTATCACAATATACATTGAGTTAGTAACAAGCAAAAAATATTTAATAATCATAACACAGATAGAATATAACATTAGAATACAGAGAAGATATTTTATTATTGCAGTTTTGTATTCGAGAATTCTTAAGCCCGCATCGAACTACTCTTTAACAGTTGTGGAGTTAGAGTGTACTTAATCGTCGCATCGTTAGGGTTGATTACCACAGTAAAACTGAAGCTTCGCTGACGTTGCTTGACGCCTGAGTAAACTCAGTACCGACAATGTTCTAGCTTATTTTCTTACTCCAGTTATATAATGATTATAATTTTTATTTCGGGAGCTTTTAGGCACATAATGAAAAAATTTTAATTTAATAATTAAATTTTAAAACATGTTTGGCCTAATTTAGACTTTGTTTCAGAAATACTTCATGTTAAAATACAATGATCATTGGACAACTGAATTATAAATTGACATATTTTAGTTGACATTCAAAATCTCATCTCTTATATTTAAAGAAAACTATATTTATTTATTAGTCATATGAACATCACAACTTCCACTGAAGCAAGATTGGCCTCAATAACAAGATTCTCTGAATTTACAAAAAACTGTATCTAAAATAAACTTTGAATAAAAATTGTTTTTACTTCTCCCAGAAAACTTCTTTTTCAGTTATAAATGTTACACACAATTTATCTAAATTAAAAGTGGATATTACTCTATTCACATATTTTGTTGCACAAACATGGTGAGATTGTAAACCTATGAATCGTCTAGCAGTTTAAACGGTACATGCGAACAAAATCATAAAATATACTCAGTAAACAGTGAAAGAGACAAGACGCACCGAGCAGAACGTCCGACATGAACATAAACCTCACCTGACACACGGGTATAAACCTGGTAGCTACACGGCAGCGGCAACGGCAATGTCCTGGACATCTGCCCTCCACGTGTAATGTGTTCTCTGGCATTTATCTTTGTATTTGAAGCATTAGGTTGGATCTTTTCGAGTTTTATGTAAGTAAGTATACATATAGAATAAAACAATGTTGTACAAAAAAAAAAACAAAAAAAAACTGAATCGTGAGGTGTGGATTGCATAATTTATCTGAATTAAAACCTTGAAATATTAATTTAATTAAACTCGAAATTTAAATTTATTAACATTTTAACAATAAGTATGTAGCGTTTACATTTTATGGATAAAATTTGCAATGATAAAATAGATTTTTACTATTCTAAGCTTTTTAATTTTGCTATGTAATACAATTTTAAAAACTAATATACGTTAATTCATTAATTAACTATATTATTAACGATATGGTATTGAAAAGAAATTTATATTGACCCAGACTCAAAACGTTAAAACAAATACTCATATCCATAGATTTAATTGAGGAAGAATGTTAATATTTTCCTCCAGCTAGAATTGCAGTTGATAATCTATTTAAATGCAGCATTAGCTGAAAGGAAATATTCCTCATAATGATGGTCTGCCCTTTAACCGAGGAGAGCAAAAACGTTGCCGTGGCTGAATAGTCATTGTAAGCACTTGAATGGCCGGGGTGGAAGGCAGAAGGGCAGTAGGGCGGCCGAGGAGATGGGAGGGGTGGGTTTTAATAATTACTACTCGAGAAGAGTTTCTATTTTGCCTCCAAACGTTAGCCGTGCTCAAGGTAATATCCCGTGGAAACTAACAATAATACTTTTAATCTCGATAATCTTCACATTGCCTGACGGTTTAAAGCTAGCAGTTTTAATTTAAAAGTGTAATCGTTGAAACTGCTTCTTCTTATTATTATATATTTAGGTATTCAAGGTAGCCTAAAAGGTACTAATCCAAACCATTAAAACACCAGAAATGATTTTAAAAAACACTTGCTGAATATTTAATAAAAAAATTCAAAAATGTGTAGTATAGATTATTTTGTTTTGAGATTATTCCATGCTGTACGCCTACTAAATAATAAATACCATGGAATTATTAGTACTTTTTGAGTCACCTGGTATTATTGAACTTTTATAATTACCTCAAGTAAAGATTTTAGGAAGATTAAAAAATATTCTCATTCGTGTTCGAAGAAATCGTACATTTTTCCCCATAAAAATTCTTAGTTGTTGAAAGACTTGGTACTTTTTACAACCGTGTTTCTCTTGATAACAAACGTATTAAACATTAATTCACTATACTTGTTTCCAAAGAAATTTTATAAAAATATGCGGGTTTTTAAGAATGAAAAACAACACATGACTGTTACAGCATAGTTTTAATTTTTTATATTTATTAACTTTAAAGAGTAATGTTAGTTGGTTATATAGCGATATAATCAGTATTTATATGTTGCATCGTGTATCCATCTTCAGTTTTGTTAAAATGTTTCAACCAACGCCACAAAACAGGTCAAAATAAACGAGGGCAATTTTTTATCCCTAAGTTCCACACTTGAGCACGCTTTGCTGTGTTATCTTGCATTTATCGAAGGAAATATCTCCTTCCTTTCTTTCTCTTGCATCTGCACTTTTGTACTTGGAATATTGTCCTTATAAACAATGTTATTTCAGAAGCTTGATTGCATGCAAGTTTAAATAGATTGGTTGATTGGTTTGACTGTTTGCTTTTGTATGTAATCCTTGGTTAAAATTTTGCATAGCCTGTTACATATCAACACGTTGTAGTAAACTTTCTGAAGTTTTTTTCATTACAGAGACAAAGTGGTGACTAGCAAAATAGTTTGACATTGAAGGCTACACAGTTTAAGTTTTGTACGTAATTCTGATTGAAAAATTAAAAAAAAAAATAGTTTTACCATTTGTAACAATATAAATATAAAAAAAATAAACTCAGCAGTCTTTGTAGACTACTTTATTATTTATATATTAGAAAACATAACGATTGACAGTAAATAAATATATTGAATTTTAACTTGAATGTTGAACTTACAGAACGTTATGAATCGGGTGAATGATTATTTACATGTTACCAATATTCACAACTACGTAGACGTTGTTTGTTCAATACTGTCAATACAAGTTAAAATCAAACTCAATCACATTATATTGAGTCAATTTATTGGCCTAATTACTAAGTATAGTGATTAATTTATACAGTTATTGAGAAAAAATGGTTCATATATATACAGTGAAAAGAAACCAATGTTTATGTAGAAAATTTTATTTGAATTAGCAAATTTCACTACAAAAAAGAGACAAGGGTGCTCAGATTTTCATAAAAAAAGAAAAAAAAATATTTCTAATAGTATTATAAGGTGTCGGGTGGATAGCGCAAAAGTTTTTTAGTCTTCAATAATGGACCTAATTTGTTCATTAGGATATAAGTTAGTGATCCTGACAAATGAATCAGCTGATCTTTTCACAGACAAACAAACACTTTTTATCTAATCTTTCATTCACACTCTGCTTAAAATGCTCCTTGAAAGTGTCACCATTTCAAGCGAAGAAATATATAACTGCAGTTTTAACATCAATACACTAATTTACTAGACTTAATTAAATATAAGTTAATATTTTTTATAAAAAACACTAAATCACTTTTAAAGATAACTAAAATTAAGGTATGATAAGAAACTTGTATTGCGTATCTGGATTAAAACTAAAAAATAAAGTACTATAAAAAATAAACACATACATTCTGTTTTACATCTCATACATTTTAGCTACCGCTCATTTAATACTTTATTACCACCTTTTTTAGATGATTTGAAATATTCATACAATAAACCGCTTTCACACGATGTTAAAGTAGGTATAATCCGGTTGTTCGGTTATCCGGGAGAGTCGGATAATCCCGGGGGAGTCTGATACTTCAAAAGCTTCAATGTAGAACCGCGTCGCACGGTGGGGATTTTCGTCTCGGATACGGACGAAAATGGATTTACCCTAAGAATATTATTTTACCTTTTAAATTATTACATCTCTTTTCCTCTGGCAAAAAGGACTGAACACCATTTTTATATTATCAGTTTTTATTATTATTTATTTTTTTTATTTAGTGTTTGTGTACCAAATAAAGACTAAGATGAGTGAATTGGTAGATGATTTAAGTTACATTTCATTTTAAAAATATTTAAGAGTAAGTTTAGAGGTTTTTTTTTTATTTACTATATATTTGTCAATTACCACTCTCTCACAGATCAGTTAATCTCCAAACCCATAGGATAAATAAGAAACCGTATGGAAAAATTCCTTCAGGTCTCCACCCCACAGGACTTCAAAATTTCTATCTAATGTTATTCTTATGGTCAGTTGTTAATATGAATCTAAAAAATTACGAATGAGCTAAGACGTTGATATTTGGAATGGAAGATGTACTTTTTCCATAGATGCTCACTAAGAACAGCTTTTGGAAAGCTCCTTCAGGTCTCTACAACATTGGACTTTAAAAATACTTTGGGGACTACGGTGTACATTTGGCAAAATACATTTGGCATGGACGTTGATCTTTGCTCATAAATGCTCACTAAGAAACGCTTTTGCAAAATTCCTTCAGGGCCCCTCCTCCCTGACTTCTTCGAAATTTAAAAATAAAGTTATCCTTAGGGTGAGTCGGTAGTGAGTCGGGTTAGTGCGCGGACTTCAGGGCCATGGAAGCGGAGCGTTTGCACATGTTCTTTATGGCTCCGCCCCGCAGAAAATTAATATTACTATAGAGCAATCAGGGTTGAAATTTAGCACTGACGTTTTTCTTTATTAAGAGGTGTTCACTAACAAAAGGTGTTACATATAGAAATTTTACTTCTTTGTTATTATAAGGTTAGTTTGCTAAAAAGAACACCTTCTAATTGCAAATTACATATTATTATTAAATATAACCCTCTTTTAATTTGCATAGTTTTTTTAAGTACTTTTGGGCTTTGCTCCAAAAGGACTTAAAAATTACGCTAGGGCCTACTGGTTTGAAATTGTGACCTGGACGTTCCGTTTTGCTCATCGGAACTCACAAAAGAAACGTTTGGCAAATTTCCTTTACGACTCCAACCCACAGAACCTTAAAATTACCAAAGATCCTACGGAATTGAAATTTAACGTAAAACTTTGTTCATAGATGCACAACAATAATAAGGATATGTTTGCAAATACAGTTAATTAATTTCTCAAGTAACCACATGACATCACAATTACTCTAGAGCCTATGGGGTTGAAATTGGACATGGTCGTTCTTTTTTTTATAGGCGCTCACTAAGAGAAGGTTTTGAAAAATTCCTTCGAGGCTCCGATCACACTACATCAATGTTTCAATATAATCTTAAGGAAGATTTCGTTGCTCTTTAAAGAGATTTTATTCAAATAGATTCCGGGCAAATCCGTGATAAAAAACAGCTATTACTTTATACGGCTGATTTTCTATGTGACTCAGTGAGAATATTACAAAAGTGGCAGTTCTTACTAGTTTTCAGGGGATGCAAAAGTTTGAAATTTTAAGTGCTGTTAAAGTATTATATCACTATATCACTATCTTGAGACAGGGACCTTACATAGTGGGTATTTTAACCTGAATATGAATGAGAGATGAGCGTAGGATGATTGTGGCGCGATATTGTAGTCTTGTTACTGACTAAGGCCGACGTTCTCCTTAGACAGGACTGTTAATTAATAGCCCAACTGCCAATGGTATCTAGGGACCTACAGTTTAACGTGGGATCCGAACCCCAATTTGACCTCACATATACGAATTGGTCTAATTGTGAGGATGATCTTTATGGATGAACTAGTATTCACTAGTGTGGACGTTAATCCTCACCAGAGAATATCGCATCCACAAGCCATTGATTATAACTATCCGCAATTCGTGACCTCCAAGTAGCTGGATTACAGGACATCGCCACCGTCCCAGTCAATTACATATTATTTACATATTGAACTGTATCTTAGCTTCGGTGTATATAAGTGACGAGGTATATTGTCACCTTAGATACCACACTATACTAGTGGCCCAATTTAATGTACATTTGTATATATCAATGGAAATATCTTTAAGTGTATTATTCATTTATCGGTCCCTTTTTACATTCTACATTATGTTCACATATGTTGATACACAACTTTGTTTGGTATACCGTCCTCAAATAAAATAAAATTAATATTTTTACTGGCAATAAACACTTTTTACTTCATATCACATGTCAGTACCAGGTTAACCGAGCCTTGCTCGGTGGTTTTAATTTATTTTTGTTATGATGATAATAAAGCTATATTAAATTACACCAACAACCAACTATACCTCTTCATAGTTAACAGCTGTTTCAAAAAGGCTGCTTAACATTAAAGTTCCTTTATTTTTGTATACCTTTCGTTGTTTTTTCGTTACCAAAATAGCAACCCATATGACTAATGTTAAAAATTACGATATTTAAACTTAAATTTAGGCAAAATTCGAATTTTCCTGGGACTGAGCCGATCCTAAACTTATTTTTGGGCATAAACACTCTTAAATGTAAATGTAAAGTTCAAGCAAAATCTACCCGCTAGATTTCGAGATCGTGGAACACACATCCCTTCAGACATTGCTCGTATTATATAGTATAGGATTACGTGCAAAATGCCATAAACTCAAGAAAAAAAGAGAGTTGTGTAAAATAACCGATTATTTTATTTTGTAACAGTTAAATTCATGATGATCAAATATCTGAATCCCAGAATGATGAACACTTAAGGGGCTAAACAAGGCATTTACAAGGGTATCATCGGCCTCAGATAGAAACACGAAGTCGGCCTTTGTAACCACACTCAGATACTACCTATCTGCTTTGTACCACTTTATTCTGATACTGTTATATAAACATAGTGTGCTAATTTTAAGCTTTGCCCCTTATTTAATGAACAAATTTATTTAATTTATCAACATCATATTTAGAACTGCCCCTAGTAGATCATCATAGAGTTTACTAAACTCTCCAATAATTTAGATTGTAAGGGAATAACAGTTGCAAAAGAAATTTGAAATTTTGATTTATGACACAACTTAATTTTTTTTTTTTTTGGGGGGGGGGGGTTTGTGTTGGTTAATAAGACAACTAAGCGTAATTTAATACATTGATGTGTTAAAAAAAGAAACCCTGCAACAAACAATAATTATTCAAAGAGTAAAATTCAATGCATGATTATAATTTTACTTTGGAATTTTTATACTAACTTGCTAAATGTGATTAAAAATACATTGTTTGATTACTTTCAATATGTTTATTTTTAAGCGATAAAAATAATTCACCAGATTGTTCAAAGGCGATTTCACTTTTTAATTGAACGTTATTAAAATGTTTTATTTTATAGAATATATGATTTTAAATTAAAAAGAAAGTTGTTTAAGATTTTTATTATAAAAAAAGGTTTAGATCCTAAAAGTCATTATTATAATGTAACAATTGATAATTTCGTTGCATCTCCACAAAACTCTCTTCGACGAAAACTGTCGGAAATAACAATTACGTATTGGAACTCCAGAAAGGAGTTTTAACCCGGACCGTAAAGATCTTAAAGGCCCTCGATCTCTTTTGTTTTATTGAGCCTCATCACTCTAGCGGTTTTCCACCCTTCAAACCCCTCCCACCCTCACACGACCAAACACACACGCACACGCATATCGAGGCAAACACCTCATACATTCAATTTTGGGGTTTTTAGAGAATCCATAGAATCTCAAAACGGTTAATGTGTGAAGTAAGAACGTTTCAATAAGTCAACTTCGTTCCGAATAGAGACATCGTAATAGTTTATACATCTGTTTGTTTTTAGGAAATAATCATTCACACAGCTATTTACATATGTTTTTCTAAAAGGAAAGCATAGTGAAAGAGAATAACTATTTTAGAAAAGTCCCATCTACATTGTAAACATATTTTAACACCTCTTCATACAATATTAAAAGCAAAATATCTTATAAAGACTGTATACTAAGCATGAAAGATATTAAGAATAACATTTATTTATTATTTTATTAGATAGCATTAGTTGATTTATTTTTATCAACACTTTTAAAACTGTGAGTAGTTTCAAATTTTTTACTTTTCAAATTTTTCTAGTAAAAAACATTAGGCCTGTTTGTTATTTTTACTTTTAGTGATTATTTTAAAACATATAAAAAGAATCTGTTAAGTTGTCGAAAATCATTTTTAACAATAAGAAGAGTTTGAGGCAATAGAGGTAGTTCCCATTTTGTTAATATTATTGAAAAAGAAATAACCAAAACATAGACATAAGCTAAAGTGTAAAATGATGAAATGTTTAGATTAAATGCATTGCAAAAGTAGAAATATCATCAAAACTCACGATTGTCTTATAACTCAATTTAGTTTCTATTGGTTTTAAAATGTATTTAAACCAATCTTGAAGTTAATCATTCAGACTTGATCATTTGTAAAGCAAACCATATGAAAAAATCTTTAAAGCACACATAAAGTCACATTAGGGTCTCTCACTTTCTCTCTCTTGCACAGTTGCTACAGTTACTATTGTTGCTAATTTTTCATAACAGATTTCTTAGATAAGCAGCAGGAAAAGGCTTATTTATTTAGCTCTTACTTACAGCGTTAAAACCGTTTTTATAAGTACAATGCAATCAGTTACAGCTTAAATGACATAATTTTAATATCATTAACATCCTTTCCCGTACATGGTGAATCGTAGATCTGGCCAATTTATTAAATTGTCTGCTATGTAAATTAAGAAACACTTCAAAAGCACAAAATTGAAATTATATTTACAAAAAATAGCCTAAAATTTCAATTCTCATAGAGAGATTTATGTCAATGTTTTCTTATTTGTTTCAGGTTTATGCTTACTCAAAAAAATACGAGGCAAATAAATTATAAACTTTTGTTTCTACTCTACCATGTGCATGTTTAGATTGCTTCTGTGAATTCGAAAAAGAAATCCAAGAACGCGCCTTAGAATTGTACTTATATCTAAAGAGTTTTCCTCTAGATCGTAAAGACCCTCAAAGGTTCTCGTTGCCTTTTGTTTTATCGAGGCCCATCACTTTGGCAATTGGCCAAAACTCCTCCCAAACTACACATCCACACTTGAGTTTTATTTTTTACTACTTCTTACTTTTCCACACAGTATTAAATTTCAAAATACTGTAATAATAGCTTTATTTATTATACCATTTTGTACCATTCATGTAAAAATATCACGTTAATGCATTTATTAGGCTATTGATGGATTTAAAATCTGGTCAAGCGATTAATATACTAATGTACTAAAACTAAGATTGCTTCAAAAAGTATATATCAAGCAGTTTAATTATTTACTTTTAAGATATAATAATGTAATCGTTATAAGAGCATTAACATTATAATGCATAAGTTCAGTGATCTTGACAGTTGGCTAGGACCATATTAAAAGTTTACCAGTATATAAAACTTAATTTAAATAATTTAATATAAGGTTAATCCAGTTGTCACTGTAAAATTTGGTTGATTGGATTTTGGAGTGATATTACCTCAGATATTACTGGTTCATTTTACCTTCAATCTAACCTATAAATATTATTGGAAAAATCTAAGTATAAACAACTGTACTGTTAGTCCCTAGAAAAATATAAAACAACAAAAATAATAAAAAAAATGCAATAAACTGTTTACCCATAATATACCTGGAAATGATTGTGATACTAAACCAACTATGTTACATAAATTATTAATTATTTAGCTCTTAGTCGGTTAGAAAAAACGTCATAACTATAAAATGAAAACCTCATATTTTACAAGGGAACAAAGCACCAATAAAACCAATTCTCTCTCCATGTTAGATGTTCGCGATGAACTTTAAATTGTTCTTTTTTATTCAAATCATTCATTTTTACAGCAAAATCCAGGTAAATAAAAAACGAAATATCATTTTGCAGCAAACAACTACAAACAATCTCTTTTATTGAATTATTTTCAGAGGCATTTTGAAAGATATCTACAACATAAGGAAAGCAATCCGAATTATTCCTATTAGGTGGGAAATTATTTAAATTGAATCCGTAACCCTTAAAACCAAAGTC
This sequence comes from Neoaliturus tenellus, assembly GCA_030545055.2. Lineage (NCBI taxonomy): Eukaryota > Metazoa > Arthropoda > Insecta > Hemiptera > Cicadellidae > Neoaliturus > Neoaliturus tenellus. The sequence goes on along the minus strand of JAQYXR010001848.1, from coordinate 7,805 downwards.
AACAGTGTTGTTACAAAAGACGACCAAAAGATAAAAATAATCAAAGCTTTAACACCTTAATTTTTCTAATTTTAACTTTAATATGCTTCATTTGGAACGTATTGGTATCGTATTAACTATTGTTGTTGTTATTATTGTATTTTATATATTTATGTTAATTTCTTAATTATTTATCGACTGATCCACACGAAATTGGTACATTTAATTTGATTATTCATTTGGCAACCTTTTTGTATATGGTAAACAATTCAACTTTTTTTGTTTGTTAAATTTTGATTTGAAAATATGAAACGGACTCCATATGAAACTATTCAGAAATCTTGAAAGTAAGAAACGTGAAAACTTACAAAATATTGAGAAATATTCAGCCCTTGTTATAATTTTAATTATGTGGCTAAAAACGTTTTTAATATGTAATGGACACACTTTACACTTAACACTTTACATAAATACTTACAACCAATTGAGATGTTCTGAGATGTTTTAAAACTTATCTTAAATTATTGCTTTTCCCCTGTGTAACCTGGTAAACTTTATGCAATTGTTGCGAGACAATCTGTATAGTCAGTTATAAACCAACCATGAAAACAAACAAATAATGCATCTGTCTAAATTTTTTGAATATATAACTTGATTTTAAATCACAAGAATTGGACTGTTGATCTAAGTATTTTGAAATGATTAAGCTATCAAAAAGAAATTATAATGCGTAGATCTAGTAAAGAATATATAGTTTATTTTATCGTTTTATCCTTTGTGTGGTTTAAAATTTGTGTTATAGTTAGTGATACAGTATAAATATGCAATTATAATAGTCATAAATTACTTGTTATAATTGGGTTGCAAAATTTAGTGTGGGTAAACATTTGACATAAAATGGTAAGTTAAGTCTTTCTCATGTATGCTTCTCGTAATCGAACTGAAGCTTTTTAAGATAATTTTATTCATAACATTAAGAACAAACATATCAGTTACGTTTTCCCTTAACCAATAAACAGAAAAAATATACAAACTTAACTCCGAATAGTTTTTACGGGATTAATATTGAATATTTACTGATAAAAATTAATAATGATAATTTTTTAATATTGATAGTTTATAATTTGCGACACAGGGTGGTCCAGTTTTGCACCGTGTGACACCAGCGCTGCGACTGTTTCGGTTGGCAGTATTGACCTACCTTGACCCCTGCACAGGGTCATCACAGTGTTGCCAACTGTGGATATAAAAATTACTTTTTAACAAAATTTATAGTATAGTTTTTTTATTTCTTTGATAAATTAATTTTAATTTTGTTTGTTTATTGCTATATTTAAAATCATAAATATAACAAATCTTAAAAGTAATGAAAACGTACCATTCTTCTCCTTTTCGATAAAGGTGTCTAATTACTGTATTCTAATTATGTATTAAAAGTGTGTATTTAGAAAATCTTTAATCCTGACCTAGATATGATGAATAAATAATTGTCAAAAGCAATGAGGTCATGAGGGCCGATATTTAAAAAATAACCTAAAATATGGAAAGATATTTTTGTTTATGAAGTTTCTAAAAGCTTACCCTATCCGACCTTTTCGTTGGTTATGGTGTTTAGTTCTTGCTGATATCACGCATGGATTATTTAAGTTACTTTTTATCTAATTAAATTCAAAACTGTTTTCTATAAATGAAAAATGTTTCATAGCATAATTTTAAAATAGTGCCTACTATAATTTTGAATCTTTAGTGTATAATTTCTTTAATATTCAGACTTAATAGAAATAAATGACTGTGTCAGTAAACATCTCATATACATAAAATTAACAAATCTTGAATGAGAGTTTCATAAGAAATTTGGAAACTTAGACGGTGGACTACGATTTATCCATTACAGTAGATAAATGGTATAAGCCATGGAGCCATCTTACCTTAAACTCGGAAAAAACACTATGTGTAATGGTGAAATTTTTTATATCCAAAGGTTCTTGATGTTTTTGTTGAAAATGGGGGTTTTGGACACGGGAATCAAATGTAGTTGGTCCTATCCGGTTTCGCCTTAGAGCCCTTCAAAGTTCCCTCGATATCCTTACAAAAATATATTTTTAGATAGTAAATTGAACAAAAATCAGCTAAACAAACAATGTGTTACATCTATAACCTATAGTGAAACAAATTTATTCCGAGTGAGAAATTCATCAGGGTGAGTGAGTGGAGAGAACGAGCTTTACCTGAGGAAGGACCCTAGCTGATGCTTAACAATTTTATCGAGCATAGCTCGGTCCCCCTGGTACTGACATATAATATTACCAACAAATATTTTTTATTTCAAAAAGTACACAGATTTCTTGATTTTTGTAATTTTTTACCTTAAGACATATGTATTAAGGTTAGGAAACCTGTTTGAAGAAAATTATAGAGTACAACAAATAACTTATTAATGAAACCAAGATTCCTTTTTATATAATGAAGTTCTTATACAAATAAAAAAAATCCAAAAAAGACATTATATGGTTTCAGCCCCTCGGCGAGGCCAAGTTGTAAGGTAGACGAGCAGCATCGCGTTATCAGCCGCAAGAAGCTCCGCTGATTGCTTCTTGATCGCCGACCTCATATTCCTCACAGGTATTGCTCTCCAAACAGAGTTTTATATTTCCAATCAATACAACTTCAAATGTGTATCTAGGATATATGTTTCTCATTCCACACTAAGGAAACTAATTTATTTAATCATGTATCATAAAATATATTTTCACATATATAGTACTTACAAGAATTTTAATCTATCGCCCTACACTACAAACTATTCAGATAAATGATTGACTTTTTGGTTCATACGATGCACACTACATAAGTTAAAACGAAGTACGAATAATAAAATAAAAATATAATTTATCAATCAAGATAACCTTTATTTATTTTTATAACTATTCCTGCTTGATGTTTGAATTTTTACTTTGTAAGGGTACATTTAAGATTAATGTTAATTTTAAATATTTTACTTATGTAATACTAACAATGCTAAAATATATTTTCTATTTTTTTTTTTTGAAAAATTAAAAAAAGTTTCTATCAAGATAAAATACAGAAAATTACATGAATATGTAAAATGGTCAATGTGAGCAACATCAACAAAGACTTGAAATATCAATGAAATATCATTATTTTCTATTTATAGGCCATAAGCAATAAATAAATAGTGTACGATTAAAATCTAAAAATTAATAAACATTACATATTTGTGTACAGTTAAACATTTTGAATATTATATGCAATCCTATAATATAAAAAAATATTGATCTTAAATACTTATAATCAGTGTAGATATTATAAAAAATAATTAATAAGGATTTTCCAAAAATAAAAATAATGGAAAAAAATTATTGTTAAACAGAAATACATTGATAAAGAAGGTGATGCTGAATTTCGTTTGATATTTGTCTGAAGTCTTATAATAATAGAAGCTGTTCAGTAAATTTTATGTTACGTTATTATTATTATTATAATTATTTTTATTTTTTTTACAAACCTGTCAGCTTCACACCCACCTGGGAAGGCATCAATCCCGGCGGGCGTCTGACACTAGACACGCCTCTCATCGCCTTTTCATCCCCTTTGTCTTATTGCACCTCGTCAGTTTGGACGTTTGCCAATTTCTTCTCTCCCAGTGAGCTTTCTTTGTAACAAAAAGTAAGGGTTTTCTTTTGAACAAAAAGTCAGGAAAGAGCATTCGAAATAATTGTTTTGTCCTGAAAATTGTTCTTAAATGATCGTAATGAAGAAATGCAAAATTGTAGATATTGATATAATTTATTTTATTAAAAACAATAAGTTTTGTTTTAATTTGTATATTTAATTCAATGACAAACACATAGTTATTTTTTTCTTTATTCTTCTTGTTTTTATACGGTACACAATGCACTTATACAACTCTATCGAATTGATCATTTTTTATAAAAGGAAGACACTAAGGGTTAAAAGTAATTTCTCGAACAGTATGCAAATGTAGAAAACGGATTTGCATGCAAAGCATTTTTATGTTATAGAAAGGCAATGGGTTTTTCGGGGTAAACACTCTTAGTTTGTGGTATGATTTTAAGTATGGTTTACTTTTAAATTTTATGTTACGTTATTATTATTATTATTATTATTTTTATTTTTTTTACAAACCTGTCAGCTTCACACCCACCTGGGTAAGGTGTAGAGTGGGTGTAGACCTATATATGTAGAGTGGGTGATAAATATTCGAGACACCATATTAAATTTAAAGATGATCTCGAAAACCAAAATAAATCAGTAGTATCGAGTAACGCAGTATAAAAAGAGTTTTATATTCTTTCCACTAATAACTATTTCAAACAAAGTTTCCGATACTTTAGTTAAATCCACCAATTATCCCAAAATAATTAATTATTTATAAAGTAATAACAGCCAACAGCATGTATTAAATTTAGTTAACTAACAAAAAATATACTCCAAATAAACAACCGTAGAAGCATTAAGGCCTACAGCTTTATTTCAAGCCATAAAAGCACAGTTTCCCATACAGTTTCGGCTTCCTTATAAACTTTATGACGGACGTATCAGGTTTTATGTTAGTAGCCGGTTGTGATAAAACTACAAACAAAATAAAATGGTTCGTATTACCTTGTTTTACTGACGGAAACTATCCATAATACAACTGTTATTGGTTTCGAATTCTCCTTTAAGAGGGTTTTTTCTTTTTTTATTAAAACATCAAACTTGGAATTTTTTATCTCTATTTAATATAATAATTGTATTTTATATAATTTATATAATTGTCCATAGTTATAACCTATATATCATCTTACATGTCAATAGCTCAGTTTATAAAAAAATAAATTGATCGTATTATGAAGTGTAAGTAAAAAAGAGAAATTCATTTTGGAAAGTAATTTTTTGTACAAAAATTTAATATCATTTTTTGCTAAAAAATACCATTTAGTAACATCAATAATTCCCAAACTCAGTGAATGTCGAATTGATCTTGACAAAATGCTTTACAATTCATCCTTAGCGTTTCCGTTGAATAATGTATTACACCATACAACGGTTAACCTGCAAGTATAAAATGTTTGAGTAAATAATAAATCTATATATTAATACGCAAGCATGTTTCGTTTCCTCCTTTTTTCTCAGCTCATATGCATCGTAGGAGAAATCCGCGCATACCGTTAGCAAGGTGTAGTTCTGTAGATGAGCAGAATCATATTCTAATTCACCTCGGAATCCAGGGATACGCCCTACGGACTTTCAACTCGTATAATGTTAATCTTATGGAGGAAGGAGAATTGATTGAATCATAAGACAGCTGTTGTAATAACAAATGCTAGCAAATAAGAAAGAACAGATTTTTAAATTATAAGCATTTCAAAACTTTGACCCATTATCGAATATACATTATGGATATTTGGTCGAATTTCGACCAGTAGGCGGTCCCTAGTCTTAGTAAATATATAAACTGTGTTTTTTATTTAAAAATAAGATGATGGTCAAAGTTTTAAATTTAAACAATTATAAACATTTTTACAAGACGATATGACTTTAAACTCGTCTCACTAAATATGTTTCCATAAAAACAGCACATATACCAGCACATTTAAAAAAAATTGGGAAAATGCCTAAAAATTATATTTGATTTAAGTCGAAAAATAGAAACGAACACTAAATGTATTGGGCTATTGAATGCTAGACTTCAATGGGATATTGCCATTAAAATTGATTTTTCAACTATTAACCCTTTGAATGGATTAATTTTTTTAATTTTTTGTTTTAAATCTGTAGATATAATTTAATTATTAAACTATTCTAACTTATATAACTAAAACAATTTATACAGAGTAAGAAGAAATTTTGTAGACAAACCTCTGTGGTCTTTTTAATATTTAAACAAAATTGCTTATAATCAATTGATATGTGAATTAAAGACATTGATTGATCGATTAAATACAATACACTACTAATATTCTAAAGGATTTATTTATCTAATTTAGGTGTTAAGTAATTTAGGAATTGACTCTTAAGTAAGTTTTAATATAGAGGTTTTCAGTTAGAAAGTAATAGACTTAAATCAAAAGTAGAGGTCAATGTAATATTACCATCATTTTAATAATACAACACTGTCACAGGAAACGATGGTAAATAGAAATAGTAAATGTAAAAAAATGTTTAGGGTTAAAAAGTCAACTTTTTAAAAATTCTTTTTTCAATTCTCAGGAATGAATTGATGATGGGTATGTTTTTTAAATAGTATGTTATATGATATAGCGAATAAAAAACATGACATTCTAATAATAACGAATTGTTAACTGTTGTACTTACTTATTACTTGATATTTCTTCTTAAAATTATTATATATTCCTTTTCTTTACAGGTAAAATTCCGTCCTATACTTTTGGAATTTTCTATAATCGTCCTTTAAATAGGGAAATCAAAAACCACAATAATAAGAGTTTTTTACTCCTTAAGAGTTTTTTGGAAGAAATTACTAGGAAGAATCTCAATACAACAGCTTAGATTTTTAGCTTTAGATTTTATCTTGTTATTTATACTATATGTAGTAGTACAGTGTTTTATTAATAACTATTTGAAAGATGTTCCCAGAAAAAAAGAAATAAGAATAAATATCATTTTTAAAACCACAAGTTTTAATGGATATTCAATATTTTAATGGGCGTGTATGTTATACCTGTATAATATAAGTCTAAAACGTTTAATAATTAAATGAATACGGAATATAAAAAATTTCAGAAATTTAAAAAATCAGAAATTTATAATAAGCTGAAGTATACAATTAAAGTTAGGGTAACAACATTTAAAATGCAAAAGGCATAGCAAACCAAGTTTATGGTCTACTTGGCTGAGCACCGCTCTGAATGTCAATGTCACTGACGAAACGACAATTTGCAACGTTGCTGTACAGATGAACTAACTGTTGTAGCACCAGTGCAATGTGACAAACACAAACCATCACTATATATATCAGTTGTACATACATATTTATTTCTTCAATTGCAATTCACCTATCAAATATATAATCAAACATCAAGTAAAAATCTTTAGGCTTGTCCTTTAGTTATAGGCTACAATAAACTTATGACGAGTCGTGATAAAAATCTAATTTTATTGATATAATATATGTTATGTAGTTTTAAGTAGGCTACATTATTAAGTGATAATATGAGTGTGGTTAAAGCAGGTATATAAATCTTCTAGTTCATATAGACAGAATGATAATTAAATATATCCCAACCGCAGGATTAATAATGTATACCAAATCTGATATACATAAATAAAGGTGAACTAAGTTTTCACTTACATTATCACTTCGTAGACTTCATTTATGTTTTAATAATATTTATTTGTAGAGAAACACACATCTAGACACCATTCGGCACTATACCCCTTAACTTGTAATGAAACTATATTACAGTTATGTGCTGACGTGAGTCTATACTACGTGATTTAAATTACTTTTATTCAGAGCACGATTGAAATGATTACATAATAAACTTTATAAAAGGCTTCTCACTCGTTGATGTGTTTAATTATAACTGTCGATGAGTAATCTCGTTCGCTCCGCCTTCTCAACCTTGGAAGAAGCTCGTTCACTCCAATGTCTCACCGTGAGCGGGTAGAGCGGGTGAACGGGTCCACCCGTGAGGATAGGGGACCACCATAAGGTCTTTATGGTGGTTCCCCTACCCTCATGGGCAGCCTGTTCTGTACATCATGTACTGTACAGCAGTCAGCTGGATGTTTGAACTCTTATTTATTATTATGTTATTGTTTGTTTACATTCGTTCGTT
>JAQYXR010001847.1:0-22702 GCA_030545055.2 Neoaliturus tenellus | reverse complement strand
ATACTTACTACTGTATTTTTGTTAGTTTGTTATTTAATATATTTTCTTGTAGTTTGCTGTAGTTAGTTAATTTTTTATTTCAAACATTTTAACTGTTGATTAGTTGTACTTGGCGCAGTTACCACGGGTAAACTAATTTTTCATGTTTAGCAAGCTGTGAGTCTGGCTTGGTGATTCACCTAAATGCACCCTTACCTTAGTATATTGACAATCATTTAAGTCTCAGGCTCTTGTTAGTTGTCCCATAAGATACATTGTATCTTTGAAGTACCTTTGACCGCACGCGACTGTCCATGTTACTCTATTTTCCCCTTTTTTAGAGCTTTAAAATACGTACATAACTATTTGTCATACAGTAGCATCTAGCAAACCCCAACTAATGTAGACTGAACGGTGTCCAAGTTTGTGAGAGTTCGGGGTTATTGGAAAAGGACGTAAAAATACATAAAAGTATAAATAGTTTAAGTATGCCTATGAAAACAAATTTTTGCCTAGTGTACCTAATAAAAAAACGTTAAACTTAAAAGTCATAATATGTTAAACAAAATTAAAAAGCACCACACCCTTCTCCAGCCGATGCCATGGCGCTTAGCGCCTTGAAGCCCAGTGCACTTTACTGCTCTGTTGGCTTTCTGAGTTATCCAGAAATCCGAATGATTGAAGTCATGGGTTGTAGGACTCTTCTGAACTGAGTTTTTGTATCTATATTTTATCAATTGTTATCTTCATATATTAGATGCTTTTGGTTTATAACTACATAAATTAGCCAAATTTGAAAGTGAAAAATTAAATTGTTTAACGCAAAGTAGGGCAGTTACAAGTTATAGTGTGGGTGCAATCTAAAATACCGCACATGTGACAGTCTTGCTATCCTCCCAAGAAATAAATATTTTTATAGATAATATTTTACTGGAGTTGTTGATAGTTCAATTCTGTAAACTATAATTAAATGATTTTGGTTTTACTTAAGCTGTATTAGTCACAAAAATCAGTATCACACTTTATCTACAAAAGTTATAATTACGCTTAACAGAACAAGATTTGAACCAAGTAATTTTAAGCAGATTTCATAAAATAAATATAGGACCATATTAGGTTTTTCTGAAATATTTTCAACAACACCAAGGTTTTTGTATTCTAATTATAATACAATTTACTAAATTATGGTGTTTACCAAATGTAGAGGATAATGCATTTTTAAAACTTTATGTACAGTTTTGAAAAATGAACAAAACTTCATATATTAGGACACATCGTAAAATTAATACAGTTAAAATGCTCACCTAACAACAAGTGAAATACTGTCGTAATAAATTTCATACCCCTATTATGTGGATAAACTCAGCTGCATATTACTTCTATGAATTTTTAAAATAATGTTGATAAATATTTCATAAAATTTGGGAATATTATAAAATTCAGGAGCTTTATATTTTACATTATCTTGAAAATGTCATCCTATCGTAGAAGGTAAGAATTAAATTGAAATATTTTATAAATCTATCTAACAATTAAGGAAATATATACCTTGTTCGGTTTGCAGTGGAATGCCTTTTAAAATCGCCAATACTAATTTCACATTATCTCGGACTATGCCATTATATCTTTGACCTTAGAAATTAAAATTAATCGTTTTATAAATAAGCCTCTTCATTTTCTTTGAACAAGTGTTAATAATTCTATCTCATATTGAATTGAAATAATATAAAATACTAAGAATACTAAGTCTTTGAATAGTTCAGTAATATGAAAACTATAGGAATATACTTAATAACTGTTATATAATATCTTTGTAAAAAATATTTTTTTAAAGCGAAGTCTTTAATGCACTACTTTAATCGTTAATATTGTATTTTAACAATTAAATTATGAATAACATTGACAGAAAAAGTAAAAATATAACTCGTTCGGTTCATAATGCCTGTTAAATTTTATTAAATTTGATAAATACGGGGGAGGCATCCAACTTTTTGATTGGAAGGCCTCCACGTGCCATGGCGGTGGAGGAGCCATGGCTTTTAAATCATTATAAAGGGATAGGATATTAGAATGTGCAGAATATTAAGTTATAAAAGCATGTAATTCCATTTTAAAAGTTTGGGAGCTTTATATTTGACTAAATCTTGAAAATCTCATACTATTGTAAAAGGTAGGAATAAAAATGAAACGTTTCATAAATCCGCGTAAAAATTTACTTAAAACGAGTGGAAAAATTGTATCTCTTTTTCTAGTAAATCTATTTAAAATACTGTGTATTTTAGTTGGTTCTTAGGGCAGTTATAGCATAATTAAAAGAGTATATTCGTTATGCCTTTTAAAATCGCCAATACTTGAATGAATAACTTAAATCGTTACTAATCCACTCTAACAATTAAAAAAGACTTATAATATTAACTAAGAGAGCAAATTATTAAATGGCATGTTCATAAGTCGGGTTAAAATATATTAAATTTGAAATAGATGGGGGAGGCAACTAATTTTTGTTTTCTGGAAGGCCTCCACAGGCCATGGCGGTGGAGGAGCCATGGTTTTTAAATCATCCTGAAGGGCTAGGATATAAGAATGTGCTAAATATTTAACCATAACATGTATTAAGTTGAATATTATGTTGCTTTGCATAGCAAAACGTTTTATTTTTATTGAGAGTATTAAGCTTTTTCAATACCCATTCATATCATTGCAATTTCAAATCATAAAATAGTTTGATGCATCTTTGTATGTGTACTACTAAGTGGAAAGTGGCCAGCAAATGGTATCTGTACAGTTGTTACATCATGTTAGTTAATATTCATGGTTTGCCAAGTTCGGTGATATTATAGTTGTAAGTACTCTGTACTATAATACTGACCATGAATAAAATTATTTTTTACAAAATGCTTATTTATCTTTATTCTTGAATATTTTTTATGCGTTTATTTTGTTTATTACATATATACAATTACATTTTAATGACCGCAAACAAAAAATTCGTGGACAAAATACAATTTAATTTGCATTTATTAACGGAAGACATCTCTTTGAAGAACAGTCTGAAGATTGAAGAGCAAAACGTTTGAAAAATAACATCCAGCGCAAAGGATAACCTTGAGGTCTAACCATAAAGAAGAATTTTAATTTTGTATTAATACTTGATTGTAATTTTGATTTTTTAAATAAAGACTGGCAAAAAATCTAATAAAAGAATAATAACAAATGCCAGTAATATATAAGTTTTAACACTGATTTATTTACGTAACAGTAACTTAGAAGAGTCAATAGAATTGGTATCATCCTCTTACGCATAAATGTGGGAAAGCAGCGAGTCGGTTGAGACTTGTAAAGTTATTGTTGCATGTCTTTTGTGTTTGTTTAACTTTAATTATCAGATCCATCACCGAGTTTGGCAATCATGTAAACATAAAATTTGGATACTAATAACAATGTTGACATTTCTGATTTATTTTTTCATACAATATTAAGACATGTCATTGCAGCGCTAAGAATTAAAAGCAACAGATGTACCCTGCTTCCTTATAAATCAAATCAGCTAAGTTATAAGAGCATGTAATTCATTTTCATAACTTCCAGAGTTTTATATTTCACATAGGCCTAATCTTGGACTATGCCATTATATCCTTGACCGTAGAAATTAAAATGAATCGTTTTATAAATAAGCCACTTCATTTTCTTTGAACAAGTGTAAATAATTCTATCTCATATTGAATTGAAATAATATAAAATACTAAGAATACTAAGTCTTTTAATAGCTCAGTAATATGAAAACTATAGGAATATACTTAATAACTGTTATATAATATCTTTGTAAAAAGTATTTTTTTAAAGCGAAGTCTTTAATGCACTACTTTAATCGTTAATATTGTATTTTAACAATTAAATTATGAATAACATTGACAGAAAAAGTAAAAATATAACTCGTTCGGTTCATAATGCCTGTTAAATTTTATTAAATTTGATAAATACGGGGGAGGCATCCAACTTTTTGATTGGAAGGCCTCCACGTGCCATGGCGGTGGAGGAGCCATGGCTTTTAAATCATTATAAAGGGATAGGATATTAGAATGTGCAGAATATTAAGTTATAAAAGCATGTAATTCCATTTTAAAAGTTTGGGAGCTTTATATTTGACTAAATCTTGAAAATCTCATACTATTGTAAAAGGTAGGAATAAAAATGAAACGTTTCATAAATCCGCGTAAAAATTTACTTAAAACGAGTGGAAAAATTGTATCTCTTTTTCTAGTAAATCTATTTAAAATACTGTGTATTTTAGTTGGTTCTTAGGGCAGTTATAGCATAATTAAAAGAGTATATTCGTTATGCCTTTTAAAATCGCCAATACTTGAATGAATAACTTAAATCGTTACTAATCCACTCTAACAATTAAAAAAGACTTATAATATTAACTAAGAGAGCAAATTATTAAATGGCATGTTCATAAGTCGGGTTAAAATATATTAAATTTGAAATAGATGGGGGAGGCAACTAATTTTTGTTTTCTGGAAGGCCTCCACAGGCCATGGCGGTGGAGGAGCCATGGTTTTTAAATCATCCTGAAGGGCTAGGATATAATAATGTGCTAAATATTTTAACATAACATGTATTAAGTTGAATATTATGGTGCTTTGCATAGCAAAACGTTTTATTTTTATTGAAAGTATTAAGCTTTTTTCAATACCCATTCATATCATTGCAACTTCGAATCATAAAATAGTTTGATGCATCTTTGTATGTGTACTACTAAGTGGAAAGTGGCCAACAAATGGTATCTGTACAGTTGTTACATCATGTTAGTTAATATTCATGGTTTGCCAAGTTCGGTGATATTGTAGTTGTAAGTACTCTGTACTATAATACTGACCATGAATAAAATTATTTTTTACAAAATGCTCATTTATCTTTATTCTTGAATATTTTTTATGCGTTTATTTTGTTTATTACATACATACAATTACATTTTAATGACCGCAAACAAAAAATTCGTGGACAAAATACGATTTAATTTGCATTTATTAACGGAAGACATCTCTTTGAAGAACAGTCTGAAGATTGAAGAGCAAAACGTTTGAAAAATAACATCCAGCGCAAAGGATAACCTTGAGGTCTAACCATAAAGAAGAATTTTAATTTTGTATTAATACTTGATTGTAATTTTGATTTTTAAAATAAAGACTGGCAAAAAATCTAATAAAAGAATAATAACAAATGCCAGTAATATATAAGTTTTACCACTGATTTATTTATGTAACAGTAACTTAGAAGAGTCAATAGAATTGGTATCATCCTCTTACGCATAAATGTGGGAAAGCAGCGAGTCGGTTGAGACTTGTAAAGTTACTGTTGCATGTCTTTTGTGTTTGTTTAACTTTAATTATCAGATCCATCACCGAGTTTGGCAATCATGTAAACATAAAATTTGGATACTAATAACAATGTTGACATTTCTGATTTATTTTATCATACAATATTAAGACACTAGGGGGCCCGTGCAGCGCAATGCGCTGCATTTATTAGAGTACTTGGTGATCAAACCTTGGTAATGAACCTAGTTACTTTGAAAATAAAAGTTAAATTATAGTGAAAATCAGATAACACCATATTGGTGTTTCATCAATCGATCTTCATCACTAATTAATTCTACAACGTCCCAATGTGATAGTGTTGAGATAACATGGTTGTTCTTATGCCGATATCTCTTAAGGACTCTGTCTAAATACTCATATAAAATTTAGGATAAACTTACAGATTTTGGATCTAGATAGTTCAGCACACATAAAACGTAAATGAAAACAGAATAAAAATCAACATTTTATTACAACTCATCCACGTTGAGTTATGCAGCACTCACTGAGGCTGCTGTTTTTTGTAGTACCGTTAGAGATGGTCGTCGACATAGTGAATGAGTCCACATAACTATTTATTTAAAATTAAATCCTCTTTACCTCAATTTTCCATGGCATTACAAAATTTAAATAAAGAAATTACTAAAATTAAGACAATTTACATCTTTGTGGGTGTGGTCCAATTTGGTTTTATGAGGCATTTATATTTTGGTTAAAATTTCTCTTTACAAAAACCATTTTTGTAATAAAAGATTGTTATTTATACTGAGTTAAAAGCTTTTAAATGTTGTCTCTTTTGAACAGGCATTTTAATATGTGTGGCATTCTGCATAAAATTTTGTTATAGTTTCATAGTAAAAAAAAAAACAAAAACATGTTACTACACCTACAAACTATCCCTTTTCCTATAGTTTGCAACAGTTGAAAACCCATGGACACAAATTTAGTGTTTTACTTTAATGTTTGTTAACTTTCGTTATAGTTTCAATACCAAACGGACAACCCATATAAGACCCATGTCAAAAATCTCAATTTACAAACATTTTTTGTACAGAGAAATGAATTTGTCTAGGGTTAAGATACTTAACTTATTTTTGTGCCCAAATACATGTAAATAAAAAGTTCAACTAAAACCTACCCGTTACATTTTGAGAAAAAGATCACAATAAAGACAGTTTTTAAAGAAATCACAATAGAGACTCCTTGTATGAAATTGTGTTATATTACAGTACCAGTAGTTCAATTTCTCCTATTCAGCTTTTAACATGTATTTGACTGCTTACTATCAACAGCTGTTTTATTTAGCAATTCAATATAAATTGTTCTCCATGGTAATATTATGGACAAAAAATGAACTTTGAGGGCTTCCCGATTCAGAATTAAAATATCAAAAATCTAAAACCTTATTGCAAAACTACGAACTGAGACCATTCTTTTGACACCTCAAACTTTAAAATTGGTCCAGAAATAAGGGAGGAGTAGTGTTAACAAAAAAAGGGCATTACGTATTATATATATAGATGTCATTGCAGCGCTAAGAATTAAAAGCAACAGATGTACCCTGCTTCCTTATAAATCAAATCAGCTAAGTTACAAGAGCATGTAATTCATTTTCATAACTTCCAGAGTTTTATATTTCACATAGGCCTAATCTTGGACTATGCCATTATATCCTTGACCGTAGAAATTAAAATATATCGTTTTATAAACAAGCCTCTTCATTTTCTTTGAACAAGTGTAAATAATTCTATCTCATATTGAATTGAAATAATATAAAATACTAAGAATACTAAGTCTTTTAATAGCTCAGTAATATGAAAACTATAGGAATATACTTAATAACTGTTATATAATATCTTTGTAAAAAGTATTTTTTTAAAGCGAAGTCTTTAATGCACTACTTTAATCGTTAATATTGTATTTTAACAATTAAATTATGAATAACATTGACATAAAAAGTAAAAATATAACTTGTTCGGTTTATAATGCCTGTTAAATTTTATTAAATTTGATAAATACGGGGGAGGCATCTAACTTTTTGATTGGAAGGCCTCCACGTACCATGGCGGTGGAGGAGCCATGGCTTTTAAATCATTATAAAAGGATAGGATATTAGAATGTGCAGAATATTAAGTTATAAAAGCATGTAATTCCATTTTAAAAGTTTGGGAGCTTTATATTTGACTAAATCTTGAAAATCTCATACTATTGTAAAGGGTAGGAATAAAAATGAAACGTTTCATAAATCCGCGTAAAAATTTACTTAAAACGAGTGGAAAAATTTTAACTCTTTTTCTAGTAAATCTATTTAAAATACTGTGTATTTTAGTTGGTTCTTAGGGCAGTTATAGCATAATTAAAAGAGTATATTCCTTATGCCTTTTAAAATCTCCAATGATTGAATGAATAACTTAAATCGTTACTAATCCACTCTAACAATTAAAAAAGACTTATAATATTAACTAAGAGAGCAAATTATTAAATGGCATGTTCATAAGTCGGGTTAAAATATATTAAATTTGAAATAGATGGGGGAGGCAACTAATTTTTGTTTTCTGGAAGGCCTCCACAGGCCATGGCGGTGGAGGAGCCATGGTTTTTAAATCTTCCTGAAGGGCTAGGATATAAGAATGTGCTAAATATTTTAACATAACATGAATTTAGTTGAATATTATAGTGCTTTGCATAGCAAAACGTTTTATTTTTATTGAAAGTATTAAGCTTTTTTCAATACCCATTCATATCATTGCAACTTCGAATCATAAAATAGTTTGATGTATCTTTGTATGTGTACTACTAAGTGGAAAGTGGCCAGCAAATGGTATCTGTACAGTTGTTACATCATGTTAGTTAATATTCATGGTTTGCCAAGTTCGGTGATATTGTAGTTGTAAGTACTCTGTACTATAATACTGACCATGAATAAAATTATTTTTTACAAAATGCTTATTTATCTTTATTCTTGAATATTTTTTATGTGTTTATTTTGTTTATTACATATATACAATTACATTTTAATGACCGCAAACAAAAAATTCGTGGACAAAATACGATTTAATTTGCATTTATTAACGGAAGACATCTCTTTGAAGAACAGTCTGAAGATTTAAGAGCAAAACGTTTGAAAAATAACATCCAGCGCAAAGGATAACATTGAGGTCTAACCATAAAGAAGAACTTTTAATTTTGTATTAAAACTTGATTGTAATTTTGATTTTTAAAATAAAGACTGGCAAAAAATCTAATAAAAGAATAATAACAAATGCCAGTAATATATAAGTTTTAACACTGATTTATTTATGTAACAGTAACTTAGAAGAGTCAATAGAATTGGTATCATCCTCGTACGCATAAATGTGGGAAAGCAGCGAGTCGGTTGAGACTTGTAAAGTTATTGTTGCATGTCTTTTGTGTTTGTTTAACTTTAATTATCAGATCCATCACCGAGTTTGGCAATCATGTAAACATAAAATTTGGATACTAATAACAATGTTGACATTCCTGATTTATTTTTTCATATAATATTAAGACATGTCATTGCAGCGCTAAGAATTAAAAGCAACAGATGTACCCTGCTTCCTTATAAATCAAATCAGCTAAGTTATAAGAGCATGTAATTTCATTTCCATAACTTCCAGAGTTTTATATTTCACATAGGCCTAATCTTGGACTATGCCATTATATCATTGACCGTAGAAATTAAAATGAATGGTTTTATAAATAAGCCTCTTCATTTTCTTTGAACAAGTGTAAATAATTCTATCTCATATCGAATTGAAATGATATAAAATACTAAGAATACTAAGTCTTTAAATAGTTCAGTAATATGAAAACTATAGGAATATACTTAATAACTGTTATATAATATCTTTGTAAAAAGTATTTTTTTTAAGCGAAGTCTTTAATGCACTACTTTAATCGTTAATATTGTATTTTAACAATTAAATTATGAATAACATTGACAGAAAAAGTAAAAATATAACTTGTTCGGTTTATAATGCCTGTTAAATTTTATTAAATTTGATAAATACGGGGGAGGCATCTAACTTTTTGATTGGAAGGCCTCCACGTGCCATGGCGGTGGAGGAGCCATGGCTTTTAAATCATTATAAAGGGATAGGATATTAGAATGTGCAGAATATTAAGTTATAAAAGCATGTAATTCCATTTTAAAAGTTTGGGAGCTTTATATTTGACTAAATCTTGAAAAATCTCATACTATTGTAAAAGGTAGTAATAAAAATGAAACGTTTCATAAATCCGCGTAAAAATTTACTTAAAACGAGTGGAAAAATTGTATCTCTTTTTCTAGTAAATCTATTTAAAATACTGTGTATTTTAGTTGGTTCTTAGGGCAGTTATAGCATAATTAAAAGAGTATATTCGTTATGCCTTTTAAAATCGCCAATACTTGAATGAATAACTTAAATCGTTACTAATCCACTCTAACAATTAAAAAAGACTTATAATATTAACTAAGAGAGCAAATTATTAAATGGCATGTTCATAAGTCGGGTTAAAATATATTAAATTTGAAATAGATGGGGGAGGCAACTAATTTTTGTTTTCTGGAAGGCCTCCACAGGCCATGGCGGTGGAGGAGCCATGGTTTTTAAATCTTCCTGAAGGGCTAGGATATAAGAATGTGCTAAATATTTTAACATAACATGTATTTAGTTGAATATTATAGTGCTTTGCATAGCAAAACGTTTTATTTTTATTGAAAGTATTAAGCTTTTTTCAATACCCATTCATATCATTGCAACTTCGAATCATAAAATAGTTTGATGTATCTTTGTATGTGTACTACTAAGTGGAAAGTGGCCAGCAAATGGTATCTGTACAGTTGTTACATCATGTTAGTTAATATTCATGGTTTGCCAAGTTCGGTGATATTGTAGTTGTAAGTACTCTGTACTATAATACTGACCATGAATAAAATTATTTTTTACAAAATGCTTATTTATCTTTATTCTTGAATATTTTTTATGCGTTTATTTTGTTTATTACATATATACAATTACATTTTAATGACCGCAAACAAAAAATTCGTGGACAAAATACGATTTAATTTGCATTTATTAACGGAAGACATCTCTTTGAAGAACAGTCTGAAGATTGAAGAGCAAAACGTTTGAAAAATAACATCCAGCGCAAAGGATAACCTTGAGGTCTAACCATAAAGAAGAATTTTAATTTTGTATTAATACTTGATTGTAATTTTGATTTTTAAAATAAAGACTGGCAAAAAATCTAATAAAAGAATAATAACAAATGCCAGTAATATATAAGTTTTAACACTGATTTATTTATGTAACAGTAACTTAGAAGAGTCAATAGAATTGGTATCATCCTCGTACGCATAAATGTGGGAAAGCAGCGAGTCGGTTGAGACTTGTAAAGTTATTGTTGCATGTCTTTTGTGTTTGTTTAACTTTAATTATCAGATCCATCACCGAGTTTGGCAATCATGTAAACATAAAATTTGGATACTAATAACAATGTTGACATTTCTGATTTATTTTTTCATATAATATTAAGACATGTCATTGCTGCGCTAAGAATTAAAAGCAACAGATGTACCCTGCTTCCTTATAAATCAAATCAGCTAAGTTATAAGAGCATGTAATTTCATTTTCATAACTTCCAGAGTTTTATATTTCACATAGGCCTAATCTTGGACTATGCCATTATATCCTTGACCGTAGAAATTAAAATGAATGGTTTTATAAATAAGCCTCTTCATTTTCTTTGAACAAGTGTAAATAATTCTATCTCATATTGAATTGAAATAATATGAAATACTAAGAATACTAAGTCTTTGAATAGTTCAGTAATATGAAAACTATAGGAATATACTTAATAACTGTTATATAATATCTTTGTAAAAAGTATTTTTTAAAGCGAAGTCTTTAATGCACTACTTTAATCGTTAATATTGTATTTTAACAATTAAATTATGAATAACATTGACAGAAAAAGTAAAAATATAACTTGTTCGGTTTATAATGCCTGTTAAATTTTATTAAATTTGATAAATACGGGGGAGGCATCTAACTTTTTGATTGGAAGGCCTCCACGTGCCATGGCGGTGGAGGAGCCATGGCTTTTAAATCATTATAAAGGGATAGGATATTAGAATGTGCAGAATATTAAGATATAAAAGCATGTAATTCCATTTTAAAAGTTTGGGAGCTTTATATTTGACTAAATCTTGAAAATCTCATACTATTGTAAAAGGTAGGAATAAAAATGAAACGTTTCATAAATCCGCGTAAAAATTTACTTAAAACGAATGGAAAAATTGTATCTTGTTTTCTAGTAAATCCATTTAAAATACTGTGTATTTTAGTTGGTTCTTAGGGCAGTTATAGCATAATTAAAAGAGTATATTCGTTATGCCTTTTAAAATCGCCAATACTTGAATGAATAACTTAAATCGTTACTAATCCACTCTAACAATTAAAAAAGACTTATAATATTAACTAAGAGAGCAAATTATTAAATGGCATGTTCATAAGTCGGGTTAAAATATATTAAATTTGAAATAGATGGGGGAGGCAACTAATTTTTGTTTTCTGGAAGGCCTCCACAGGCCATGGCGGTGGAGGAGCCATGGTTTTTAAATCATCCTGAAGGGCTAGGATATAAGAATGTGCTAAATATTTTAACATAACATGTATTAAGTTGAATATTATGGTGCTTTGCATAGCAAAACGTTTTATTTTTATTGAAAGTATTAAGCTTTTTTCAATACCCATTCATATCATTGCAACTTCGAATCATAAAATAGTTTGATGCATCTTTGTATGTGTACTACTAAGTGGAAAGTGGCCAACAAATGGTATCTGTACAGTTGTTACATCATGTTAGTTAATATTCATGGTTTGCCAAGTTCGGTGATATTGTAGTTGTAAGTACTCTGTACTATAATACTGACCATGAATAAAATTATTTTTTACAAAATGCTCATTTATCTTTATTCTTGAATATTTTTTATGCATTTATTTTGTTTATTACATATATACAATTACATTTTAATGACCGCAAACAAAAAATTCGTGGACAAAATACGATTTAATTTGCATTTATTAACGGAAGACATCTCTTTGAAGAACAGTCTGAAGATTGAAGAGCAAAACGTTTGAAAAATAACATCCAGCGCAAAGGATAACCTTGAGGTCTAACCATAAAGAAGAATTTTAATTTTGTATTAATACTTGATTGTAATTTTGATTTTTAAAATAAAGACTGGCAAAAAATCTAATAAAAGAATAATAACAAATGCCAGTAATATATAAGTTTTACCACTGATTTATTTATGTAACAGTAACTTAGAAGAGTCAATAGAATTGGTATCATCCTCGTACGCATAAATGTGGGAAAGCAGCGAGTCGGTTGAGACTTGTAAAGTTACTGTTGCATGTCTTTTGTGTTTGTTTAACTTTAATTATCAGATCCATCACCGAGTTTGGCAATCATGTAAACATAAAATTTGGATACTAATAACAATGTTGACATTTCTGATTTATTTTATCATACAATATTAAGACACTAGGGGGCCCGTGCAGCGCAATGCGCTGCATTTATTAGAGTACTTGGTGATCAAACCTTGGTAATGAACCTAGTTACTTTGAAAATAAAAGTTAAATTATAGTGAAAATCAGATAACACCATATTGGTGTTTCATCAATCGATCTTCATCACTAATTAATTCTACAACATCCCAATGTGATAGTGTTGAGATAACATGGTTGTTCTTATGCCGATATCTCTTAAGGACTCTGTCTAAATACTCATATAAAATTTAGGATAAACTTACAGATTTTGGATCTAGATAGTTCAGCACACATAAAACGTAAATGAAAACAGAATAAAAATCAACATTTTATTACAACTCATCCACGTTGAGTTATGCAGCACTCACTGAGGCTGCTGTTTTTTGTAGTACCGTTAGAGATGGTCGTCGACATAGTGAATGAGTCCACATAACTATTTATTTAAAATTAAATCCTCTTTACCTCAATTTTCCATGGCATTACAAAATTTAAATAAAGAAATTACTAAAATTAAGACAATTTACATCTTTGTGGGTGTGGTCCAATTTGGTTTTATGAGGCATTTATATTTTGGTTAAAATTTCTCTTTACAAAAACCATTTTTGTAATAAAAGATTGTTATTTATACTGAGTTAAAAGCTTTTAAATGTTGTCTCTTTTAAACAGGCATTTTAATATGTGTGGCATTCTGCATAAAATTTTGTTATAGTTTCATAGTAAAAAAAAAAAAAAAAAAAAAAAAAACATGTTACTACACCTACAAACTATCCCTTTTCCTATAGTTTGCAACAGTTGAAAACCCATGGACACAAATTTAGTGTTTTACTTTAATGTTTGTTAACTTTCGTTATAGTTTCAATACCAAACGGACAACCCATATAAGACCCATGTCAAAAATCTCAATTTACAAACATTTTTTGTACAGAGAAATGAATTTGTCTAGGGTTAAGATACTTAACTTATTTTTGTGCCCAAATACATGTAAATAAAAAGTTCAACTAAAACCTACCCGTTACATTTTGAGAAAAAGATCACAATAAAGACAGTTTTTAAAGAAATCACAATAGAGACTCCTTGTATGAAATTGTGTTATATTACAGTACCAGTAGTTCAATTTCTCCTATTCAGCTTTTAACATGTATTTGACTGCTTACTATCAACAGCTGTTTTATTTAGCAATTCAATATAAATTGTTCTCCATGGTAATATTATGGGCAAAAAATGAACTTTGAGGGCTTCCCGATTCAGAATTAAAATATGAAAAATCTAAAACCTTATTGCAAAACTACGAACTGAGACCATTCTTTTGACACCTCAAACTTTAAAATTGGTCCAGAAATAAGGGAGGAGTAGTGTTAACAAAAAAAGGGCATTACGTATTATATATATAGATGTCATTGCAGCGCTAAGAATTAAAAGCAACAGATGTACCCTGCTTCCTTATAAATCAAATCAGCTAAGTTACAAGAGCATGTAATTCATTTTCATAACTTCCAGAGTTTTATATTTCACATAGGCCTAATCTTGGACTATGCCATTATATCCTTGACCGTAGAAATTAAAATGAATCGTTTTATAAATAAGCCACTTCATTTTCTTTGAACAAGTGTAAATAATTCTATCTCATATTGAATTGAAATAATATAAAATACTAAGAATACTAAGTCTTTTAATAGCTCAGTAATATGAAAACTATAGGAATATACTTAATAACTGTTATATAATATCTTTGTAAAAAGTATTTTTTTTAAACGAAGTCTTTAATGCACTACTTTAATCGTTAATATTGTATTTTAACAATTAAATTATGAATAACATTGACAGAAAAAGTAAAAATATAACTCGTTCGGTTCATAATGCCTGTTAAATTTTATTAAATTTGATAAATACGGGGGAGGCATCCAACTTTTTGATTGGAAGGCCTCCACGTGCCATGGCGGTGGAGGAGCCATGGCTTTTAAATCATTATAAAGGGATAGGATATTAGAATGTGCAGAATATTAAGTTATAAAAGCATGTAATTCCATTTTAAAAGTTTGGGAGCTTTATATTTGACTAAATCTTGAAAATCTCATACTATTGTAAAAGGTAGGAATAAAAATGAAACGTTTCATAAATCCGCGTAAAAATTTACTTAAAACGAGTGGAAAAATTGTATCTCTTTTTCTAGTAAATCTATTTAAAATACTGTGTATTTTAGTTGGTTCTTAGGGCAGTTATAGCATAATTAAAAGAGTATATTCGTTATGCCTTTTAAAATCGCCAATACTTGAATGAATAACTTAAATCGTTACTAATCCACTCTAACAATTAAAAAAGACTTATAATATTAACTAAGAGAGCAAATTATTAAATGGCATGTTCATAAGTCGGGTTAAAATATATTAAATTTGAAATAGATGGGGGAGGCAACTAATTTTTGTTTTCTGGAAGGCTCCACAGGCCATGGCGGTGGAGGAGCCATGGTTTTTAAATCATCCTGAAGGGCTAGGATATAATAATGTGCTAAATATTTTAACATAACATGTATTAAGTTGAATATTATGGTGCTTTGCATAGCAAAACGTTTTATTTTTATTGAAAGTATTAAGCTTTTTTCAATACCCATTCATATCATTGCAACTTCGAATCATAAAATAGTTTGATGCATCTTTGTATGTGTACTACTAAGTGGAAAGTGGCCAACAAATGGTATCTGTACAGTTGTTACATCATGTTAGTTAATATTCATGGTTTGCCAAGTTCGGTGATATTGTAGTTGTAAGTACTCTGTACTATAATACTGACCATGAATAAAATTATTTTTTACAAAATGCTCATTTATCTTTATTCTTGAATATTTTTTATGCGTTTATTTTGTTTATTACATACATACAATTACATTTTAATGACCGCAAACAAAAAATTCGTGGACAAAATACGATTTAATTTGCATTTATTAACGGAAGACATCTCTTTGAAGAACAGTCTGAAGATTGAAGAGCAAAACGTTTGAAAAATAACATCCAGCGCAAAGGATAACCTTGAGGTCTAACCATAAAGAAGAATTTTAATTTTGTATTAATACTTGATTGTAATTTTGATTTTTAAAATAAAGACTGGCAAAAAATCTAATAAAAGAATAATAACAAATGCCAGTAATATATAAGTTTTACCACTGATTTATTTATGTAACAGTAACTTAGAAGAGTCAATAGAATTGGTATCATCCTCTTACGCATAAATGTGGGAAAGCAGCGAGTCGGTTGAGACTTGTAAAGTTACTGTTGCATGTCTTTTGTGTTTGTTTAACTTTAATTATCAGATCCATCACCGAGTTTGGCAATCATGTAAACATAAAATTTGGATACTAATAACAATGTTGACATTTCTGATTTATTTTATCATACAATATTAAGACACTAGGGGGCCCGTGCAGCGCAATGCGCTGCATTTATTAGAGTACTTGGTGA
Organism: Neoaliturus tenellus; assembly: GCA_030545055.2. NCBI lineage: Eukaryota > Metazoa > Arthropoda > Insecta > Hemiptera > Cicadellidae > Neoaliturus > Neoaliturus tenellus. The sequence goes on along the minus strand of JAQYXR010001847.1, from coordinate 6,352 downwards.
TCAAACCTTGGTAATGAACCTAGTTACTTTGAAAATAAAAGTTAAATTATAGTGAAAATCAGATAACACCATATTGGTGTTTCATCAATCGATCTTCATCACTAATTAATTCTACAACGTCCCAATGTGATAGTGTTGAGATAACATGGTTGTTCTTATGCCGATATCTCTTAAGGACTCTGTCTAAATACTCATATAAAATTTAGGATAAACTTACAGATTTTGGATCTAGATAGTTCAGCACACATAAAACGTAAATGAAAACAGAATAAAAATCAACATTTTATTACAACTCATCCACGTTGAGTTATGCAGCACTCACTGAGGCTGCTGTTTTTTGTAGTACCGTTAGAGATGGTCGTCGACATAGTGAATGAGTCCACATAACTATTTATTTAAAATTAAATCCTCTTTACCTCAATTTTCCATGGCATTACAAAATTTAAATAAAGAAATTACTAAAATTAAGACAATTTACATCTTTGTGGGTGTGGTCCAATTTGGTTTTATGAGGCATTTATATTTTGGTTAAAATTTCTCTTTACAAAAACCATTTTTGTAATAAAAGATTGTTATTTATACTGAGTTAAAAGCTTTTAAATGTTGTCTCTTTTGAACAGGCATTTTAATATGTGTGGCATTCTGCATAAAATTTTGTTATAGTTTCATAGTAAAAAAAAAAAAACAAAAACATGTTACTACACCTACAAACTATCCCTTTTCCTATAGTTTGCAACAGTTGAAAACCCATGGACACAAATTTAGTGTTTTACTTTAATGTTTGTTAACTTTCGTTATAGTTTCAATACCAAACGGACAACCCATATAAGACCCATGTCAAAAATCTCAATTTACAAACATTTTTTGTACAGAGAAATGAATTTGTCTAGGGTTAAGATACTTAACTTATTTTTGTGCCCAAATACATGTAAATAAAAAGTTCAACTAAAACCTACCCGTTACATTTTGAGAAAAAGATCACAATAAAGACAGTTTTTAAAGAAATCACAATAGAGACTCCTTGTATGAAATTGTGTTATATTACAGTACCAGTAGTTCAATTTCTCCTATTCAGCTTTTAACATGTATTTGACTGCTTACTATCAACAGCTGTTTTATTTAGCAATTCAATATAAATTGTTCTCCATGGTAATATTATGGACAAAAAATGAACTTTGAGGGCTTCCCGATTCAGAATTAAAATATCAAAAATCTAAAACCTTATTGCAAAACTACGAACTGAGACCATTCTTTTGACACCTCAAACTTTAAAATTGGTCCAGAAATAAGGGAGGAGTAGTGTTAACAAAAAAAGGGCATTACGTATTATATATATAGATGTCATTGCAGCGCTAAGAATTAAAAGCAACAGATGTACCCTGCTTCCTTATAAATCAAATCAGCTAAGTTACAAGAGCATGTAATTCATTTTCATAACTTCCAGAGTTTTATATTTCACATAGGCCTAATCTTGGACTATGCCATTATATCCTTGACCGTAGAAATTAAAATATATCGTTTTATAAACAAGCCTCTTCATTTTCTTTGAACAAGTGTAAATAATTCTATCTCATATTGAATTGAAATAATATAAAATACTAAGAATACTAAGTCTTTTAATAGCTCAGTAATATGAAAACTATAGGAATATACTTAATAACTGTTATATAATATCTTTGTAAAAAGTATTTTTTTAAAGCGAAGTCTTTAATGCACTACTTTAATCGTTAATATTGTATTTTAACAATTAAATTATGAATAACATTGACATAAAAAGTAAAAATATAACTTGTTCGGTTTATAATGCCTGTTAAATTTTATTAAATTTGATAAATACGGGGGAGGCATCTAACTTTTTGATTGGAAGGCCTCCACGTACCATGGCGGTGGAGGAGCCATGGCTTTTAAATCATTATAAAAGGATAGGATATTAGAATGTGCAGAATATTAAGTTATAAAAGCATGTAATTCCATTTTAAAAGTTTGGGAGCTTTATATTTGACTAAATCTTGAAAATCTTATACTATTGTAAAGGGTAGGAATAAAAATGAAACGTTTCATAAATCCGCGTAAAAATTTACTTAAAACGAGTGGAAAAATTTTAACTCTTTTTCTAGTAAATCTATTTAAAATACTGTGTATTTTAGTTGGTTCTTAGGGCAGTTATAGCATAATTAAAAGAGTATATTCCTTATGCCTTTTAAAATCTCCAATGATTGAATGAATAACTTAAATCGTTACTAATCCACTCTAACAATTAAAAAAGACTTATAATATTAACTAAGAGAGCAAATTATTAAATGGCATGTTCATAAGTCGGGTTAAAATATATTAAATTTGAAATAGATGGGGGAGGCAACTAATTTTTGTTTTCTGGAAGGCCCTCCACAGGCCATGGCGGTGGAGGAGCCATGGTTTTTAAATCTTCCTGAAGGGCTAGGATATAAGAATGTGCTAAATATTTTAACATAACATGAATTTAGTTGAATATTATAGTGCTTTGCATAGCAAAACGTTTTATTTTTATTGAAAGTATTAAGCTTTTTTCAATACCCATTCATATCATTGCAACTTCGAATCATAAAATAGTTTGATGTATCTTTGTATGTGTACTACTAAGTGGAAAGTGGCCAGCAAATGGTATCTGTACAGTTGTTACATCATGTTAGTTAATATTCATGGTTTGCCAAGTTCGGTGATATTGTAGTTGTAAGTACTCTGTACTATAATACTGACCATGATAAAATTATTTTTTACAAAATGCTTATTTATCTTTATTCTTGAATATTTTTTATGTGTTTATTTTGTTTATTACATATATACAATTACATTTTAATGACCGCAAACAAAAAATTCGTGGACAAAATACGATTTAATTTGCATTTATTAACGGAAGACATCTCTTTGAAGAACAGTCTGAAGATTTAAGAGCAAAACGTTTGAAAAATAACATCCAGCGCAAAGGATAACATTGAGGTCTAACCATAAAGAAGAATTTTAATTTTGTATTAAAACTTGATTGTAATTTTGATTTTTAAAATAAAGACTGGCAAAAAATCTAATAAAAGAATAATAACAAATGCCAGTAATATATAAGTTTTAACACTGATTTATTTATGTAACAGTAACTTAGAAGAGTCAATAGAATTGGTATCATCCTCGTACGCATAAATGTGGGAAAGCAGCGAGTCGGTTGAGACTTGTAAAGTTATTGTTGCATGTCTTTTGTGTTTGTTTAACTTTAATTATCAGATCCATCACCGAGTTTGGCAATCATGTAAACATAAAATTTGGATACTAATAACAATGTTGACATTCCTGATTTATTTTTTCATATAATATTAAGACATGTCATTGCAGCGCTAAGAATTAAAAGCAACAGATGTACCCTGCTTCCTTATAAATCAAATCAGCTAAGTTATAAGAGCATGTAATTTCATTTCCATAACTTCCAGAGTTTTATATTTCACATAGGCCTAATCTTGGACTATGCCATTATATCCTTGACCGTAGAAATTAAAATGAATGGTTTTATAAATAAGCCTCTTCATTTTCTTTGAACAAGTGTAAATAATTCTATCTCATATCGAATTGAAATGATATAAAATACTAAGAATACTAAGTCTTTAAATAGTTCAGTAATATGAAAACTATAGGAATATACTTAATAACTGTTATATAATATCTTTGTAAAAAGTATTTTTTTTAAGCGAAGTCTTTAATGCACTACTTTAATCGTTAATATTGTATTTTAACAATTAAATTATGAATAACATTGACAGAAAAAGTAAAAATATAACTTGTTCGGTTTATAATGCCTGTTAAATTTTATTAAATTTGATAAATACGGGGGAGGCATCTAACTTTTTGATTGGAAGGCCTCCACGTGCCATGGCGGTGGAGGAGCCATGGCTTTTAAATCATTATAAAGGGATAGGATATTAGAATGTGCAGAATATTAAGTTATAAAAGCATGTAATTCCATTTTAAAAGTTTGGGAGCTTTATATTTGACTAAATCTTGAAAAATCTCATACTATTGTAAAAGGTAGTAATAAAAATGAAACGTTTCATAAATCCGCGTAAAAATTTACTTAAAACGAGTGGAAAAATTGTATCTCTTTTTCTAGTAAATCTATTTAAAATACTGTGTATTTTAGTTGGTTCTTAGGGCAGTTATAGCATAATTAAAAGAGTATATTCGTTATGCCTTTTAAAATCGCCAATACTTGAATGAATAACTTAAATCGTTACTAATCCACTCTAACAATTAAAAAAGACTTATAATATTAACTAAGAGAGCAAATTATTAAATGGCATGTTCATAAGTCGGGTTAAAATATATTAAATTTGAAATAGATGGGGGAGGCAACTAATTTTTGTTTTCTGGAAGGCCTCCACAGGCCATGGCGGTGGAGGAGCCATGGTTTTTAAATCTTCCTGAAGGGCTAGGATATAAGAATGTGCTAAATATTTTAACATAACATGTATTTAGTTGAATATTATAGTGCTTTGCATAGCAAAACATTTTATTTTTATTGAAAGTATTAAGCTTTTTTCAATACCCATTCATATCATTGCAACTTCGAATCATAAAATAGTTTGATGTATCTTTGTATGTGTACTACTAAGTGGAAAGTGGCCAGCAAATGGTATCTGTACAGTTGTTACATCATGTAGTTAATATTCATGGTTTGCCAAGTTCGGTGATATTGTAGTTGTAAGTACTCTGTACTATAATACTGACCATGAATAAAATTATTTTTTACAAAATGCTTATTTATCTTTATTCTTGAATATTTTTTATGCGTTTATTTTGTTTATTACATATATACAATTACATTTTAATGACCGCAAACAAAAAATTCGTGGACAAAATACGATTTAATTTGCATTTATTAACGGAAGACATCTCTTTGAAGAACAGTCTGAAGATTGAAGAGCAAAACGTTTGAAAAATAACATCCAGCGCAAAGGATAACCTTGAGGTCTAACCATAAAGAAGAATTTTAATTTTGTATTAATACTTGATTGTAATTTTGATTTTAAAATAAAGACTGGCAAAAAATCTAATAAAAGAATAATAACAAATGCCAGTAATATATAAGTTTTAACACTGATTTATTTATGTAACAGTAACTTAGAAGAGTCAATAGAATTGGTATCATCCTCGTACGCATAAATGTGGGAAAGCAGCGAGTCGGTTGAGACTTGTAAAGTTATTGTTGCATGTCTTTTGTGTTTGTTTAACTTTAATTATCAGAATCCATCACCGAGTTTGGCAATCATGTAAACATAAAATTTGGATACTAATAACAATGTTGACATTTCTGATTTATTTTTTCATATAATATTAAGACATGTCATTGCTGCGCTAAGAATTAAAAGCAACAGATGTACCCTGCTTCCTTATAAATCAAATCAGCTAAGTTATAAGAGCATGTAATTTCATTTTCATAACTTCCAGAGTTTTATATTTCACATAGGCCTAATCTTGGACTATGCCATTATATCCTTGACCGTAGAAATTAAAATGAATGGTTTTATAAATAAGCCTCTTCATTTTCTTTGAACAAGTGTAAATAATTCTATCTCATATTGAATTGAAATAATATGAAATACTAAGAATACTAAGTCTTTGAATAGTTCAGTAATATGAAAACTATAGGAATATACTTAATAACTGTTATATAATATCTTTGTAAAAAGTATTTTTTAAAGCGAAGTCTTTAATGCACTACTTTAATCGTTAATATTGTATTTTAACAATTAAATTATGAATAACATTGACAGAAAAAGTAAAAATATAACTTGTTCGGTTTATAATGCCTGTTAAATTTTATTAAATTTGATAAATACGGGGAGGCATCTAACTTTTTGATTGGAAGGCCTCCACGTGCCATGGCGGTGGAGGAGCCATGGCTTTTAAATCATTATAAAGGGATAGGATATTAGAATGTGCAGAATATTAAGATATAAAAGCATGTAATTTCCATTTTAAAAGTTTGGGAGCTTTATATTTGACTAAATCTTGAAAATCTCATACTATTGTTAAAGGTAGGAATAAAAATGAAACGTTTCATAAATCCGCGTAAAAATTTACTTAAAACGAGTGGAAAAATTGTATCTCTTTTTCTAGTAAATCTATTTAAAATACTGTGTATTTTAGTTGGTTCTTAGGGCAGTTATAGCATAATTAAAAGAGTATATTCGTTATGCCTTTTAAAATCGCCAATACTTGAATGAATAACTTAAATCGTTACTAATCCACTCTAACAATTAAAAAAGACTTATAATATTAACTAAGAGAGCAAATTATTAAATGGCATGTTCATAAGTCGGGTTAAAATATA
>JAQYXR010001846.1:0-22812 GCA_030545055.2 Neoaliturus tenellus | reverse complement strand
TATAATAACATTGAAGAATTAAACTTGAATGGGAACGTGAAAACTTTATAATATCAAGGTCATCAATATACTGATGTTTGTTACATCAAGGTGATTTTTGTATGTATTCAATATACATAGGTTCACGACTACTACTGCTCATATCACGACCTCATGCAATAGGCCTAGCAATTAAAATATGTGTTCCTGTGATTAGATAACTTACATTTTGCCATTGAATAAATTATCAGTTCATTACAACATTATAAGTTGTTTAGAAACCTTTCCATGGAGTTTTTGTCACAATCTGATCATCTATACTTAGTAAATCTATACTGATCAACATTACTGTTAAACGTAAGTTCATGGACTCTTAATAACTATAGCTTTTGTAATAAAATGGGACATTACTAACACTTGGTCGTATTCCAAGAATGTGATTGGTTTAACTACCATTCAACTAACCAGAGCCCAGAGTGCTTGTCGTGTGGTTATTTACTGGTTGACATAAATTTCTGTTAGGTTATGCACAGGTAGGCCTACCTTTTTTCACACCAGCAATATACAGGTATAGTAAGTAACCGTTCACTAACAAGTAAAAAGTTACCGGTAGGTAGCACTCATGTTCCCGGGGTACAACGAATAAGTTAACAGCAAACATGGAAACCAAGAACATGACTGTGAACACAAAGGAGCACAGACACGGAACTAACTTATGTGGCGTCTGGAGAGGGCAGGTTGCAACACAAAAGAAAATGGATGTTTTATTGGATTCAATTAGGGCTTAGTTGTTCTTCTTTTAACTTCTATATGTTGAGGGTTTTGCAATCATAAAGCCAGATAAAGGGAATGCCAGTGAAAAGGTTGAGACCGGTTAAGAATAAGAGGGAGTATACCAGTACTTTGTGGTAGTAAATTACTAATTAACAATTGAATTGTTGATGAGTGGTTACCTGCAAAAGAACAATGACTGATCCTATGCTACCACGGAACACAGAATACCAGTTAGGCCCAAGTCAAGTGATTCAAGCCTAAGGTAGTCGTAGGCTGCAACACACTGTTATTTCTGTAAAATAATATAAACTATTAAATAAATAAACAATTAAAACTTACCTTACATAGGATTAAAAAAATGATTTAACTTAATGTGAAAATTGAAAAATTGTTGAAATAGGCAAAATTTATGAGATTTAAATTGAAATACCGTACCAATATATTCTACATCATGGCATATTATATAAATTAGGAATAGTAAAACCCTTTGTAGTTATTTTAACTTTAAAATTATTTTTAACGCAAAAAAATTACTAGGCATACATTTTACACATCATAGTTTAAATTGAATTAGCCAACAGGGACCAAGTCTGGTACTTTAATTTGGATTAGGCCTACTCGATTGATAATGATGAGTTAGGCTACTATTATTCTAAACTACTGTAAACTCTTGATAATTCAAAATACATACTAAGTTTTATGGGATCAGGACCATGTCTGATTATAAATATTATGGATTTATCAAAGTAGGTAGCCTATCATTATAAAAATGCTTTGGCCTACATACTCTTACTTAAGTTTATAGTACCGTATTTGATTACTCAAAACTGCTGTCTTAAGTCTAGCGGCTATCTTTCTAGAACGTTGTTGATTGGTAGTTTGGTTGGGTTAAATTGGCATGAGTACAAAGATAAAAACTTGATTAGGTAAGTTGAGAGATGGAAAAACATTGACCTATTAGATACTTTTTTAGGTTTTTTTTAATGGTTTAAAGTTATTTCTTTGAGTAAAGTAAGAAGAAAATTTAGAGAAAAGCTGTAGTCCGAAGTATTCTAGTTTGCATTCAAAAAAATTCTAGTCATGTGATACTCATACAGATGTATTTAAATTCTTATTTCTGCTATTGTAGAATTGTATTACTTTTTATTTTTGAGAGTATTATGTACATTAAAAAGGAAAATAAACTTCCAGCTGAAAAAGGGCACAAGTACAACACTCGTTTCAAATCAAACTTCTCAGAACTTCATAAACTTTCACTTTATGAACGCAATCTGGAATATATGGGGAAAAACTCTTTCAATCCCTGCCAAGTGAGCCTAAAAGAATTTCAAAGATAACAATTTAAAAACAAAGCTAAAGTCATACCTGTTGAACATAGTTTTTACGACATTGACAGTTTTCTGGAGTTTGGAATATGAATTGCCACTTCCACTCACATGGCCATATCCGGTCCCTCACCAACCTATAACCCGTAACATAACCTAAGCCTTAACCTAGATTGTCCTGATCCCATCAGACAAGAATTATTGACAAGCTCAACGCCGCTTCGGTGGATCACCGAGCGTCGAGGGATGTAAGATGTAAGATGTATGTACTGATGTTGATGTGGCATTACAAGGTTGTTTTCCTTGATATCCGTAATACGGTAACTTCAAACATGTAAATGCTAGTTAAAGTATTAAAATTCCTACATCGTTGAAACAGGTAGTCAAGACAAAATTGGTTTCTTTTAGTTTCCGCATACATCTGACTGTTCCTTTTATCAGTACAAAAATCCTATTTAAATTATTGTGTGGGGAAGAGACCCACAATTTGATTTGGTACTAGGTTGTTATATATAAGCCAGCTGGTACTTTTGTTATGTTACTTTGAACTGGCATCTTTAATAAACAGATAAATTGAAATAAGACTATTTACTAAGCATAATGTGAAAATTTCACGCTTTTAAGTTTTCTAGTTTTTGAGTTTTGTTTCTTCAAGTTAGCCATGACATCAATGATTGTGGCAAATGCATCTCTGCCCATGGAATCATGTTTAAATGTTTACTAAGATCATCAGGAACCACATTTCATCGTTGGAACCATTGATTCTTTAACTTGATAGGTTTAATATTTCAATGAAACATTGTAGGGTTGACCGGGGTAATTGTGAATTGGGGCAATTGTGAACGCCGCTTATAACTTAGAAACTAACATTAATATTATTAAAAACCAACTTAAAACATGTTTTTTGGTCTTTTCTTAATACACTATTAAAAGTTGTTATTAATTTTAAAAGAATTAGTCTTTTTTCCATTAGCATGAAAAAACCCTTAAATTTTTTTTGGTGAATCACTTTGACCACTCAACAAAAATAATTATTAAAAAAAATAATTTTACTATTTATTTTTTTTAGAAATTTTTTGAAGCACTTCTAGAGAAATGCTCTAAAGCCTGAGAGGTTTCTTTATCAACTGCAATAAAAATTCTAGGATTTATTGCCAATTCACAATTACCCCATAATTTTTAAACTGTGGGGTAGTTGTGAATTACAAAAAGGGGTAATTGTGAATACGGTTCACAATTGCCCCAATTCAATACAAAATACAAACAGTGCACTTTTTTGCAGAAACTGAGTTAAATTTTGTTAATTGTAAAGAGTTAACTGACTCTGATGATGGTGACATAACAGTGCAAGGTTTCCGTTGTGCCAATAACGCAAAAACTGAATTTTTGTGCAAGGAAAACAATTTGTTTACTGTTACTATTTTTGACATTGTTGCTGTACTCCCATAACAACTTACAAAAACCGCAAAATTACTTATGTATTCAATGGAGCTGTGGGAGTCAATGAGCAGTAATACTGTTTCACTTCGCTAGGTTAGGCTAGGTTTCATTTCGTTAATTTACAAAGTTCTCCCTTAAATTTTTTTAGTGAAAATGAACTAAATTTTGACACTTTTCATATTTTTCATAAGTTGTTATGGCAATATATCGTTTTTATGTTGTATTAAACTAATTAATACAGTTTTGGTTAATGTTTTTTTACCTTGCATTTTTTTGCAATTTTAAGAAATCTCGAACCTGCATTGAACTAGGGGGAATTGTGAATGCTTTTGTGTGACTATAATTTTGAAAGTGGGATGAATGTGAAGAGAATTAGCAGGGCTTTATTTTGATTTGCCTCATTTCACTTTTGGTGTGTTCTAAATAATTTTTCTGATGGCATTCACATTTACCCCAGAATTGATAAGATTTGCAATACCGTGCCGGGGAATTGTGAATGGCTTGTAACAATTTTGTTTATCAGAGGAATTTCCTGAAAATTTGTATAATGTATCCTGAATAATGTAGAATTAAAAATATATATACTATAATATGATATTTGTAATAAAAAGTACTTAAAAAAAGTGTTTTTTTGTCAAAACACGAAAACTCGTTCACAATTACCTCGGTCAACCCTAAGTAATTTTATAGTACAAAATAGGTAGGTATCCCTGTGTTACGTGAGAGGACGTATTCGGATTTTTCTCCGCATTAATAAAATTATACATCAATCCAAACAAAATTTATTTGCTAATAATTATAAATTAAATAATAGGTACATTAAATCGTACTTATACATACGTACAAAAAGTTACCTAACCTAAAACACAGACATTTTCACAAGAAAATAAACCCCGCACTGAGCATACTCGCGAGAAAGGGCGCACACGGAGAAAACCTCCGCAAACTGACACCGCATCACAGAATAGGAAATAACAAGGAAGTAAGGGGTCAGTGGGGGGTAGAAATAGCTCAAGGTGATTCCCGGAATGAGGGATGTGAATTACTAGGCCGGATATGACTGCCGACACCCATTATGAATGTTTATTTAACCCTCGAGTGTTCAATATAGCACCCCTGGAGTGTTACGCATTTTTTAGAGGTTTTGCATAATTTTAAATAAAAATTTGTAAAAAATATATTTTATGACCTAGCAGGCCCTACTATAAATGTAAGTCGATAAAATAGAATATTTAATAATATAAAAGTTGTTACCCATACTTTTTGTTACAAAAATTAGGTTACAGGTTAAAAATAAAAAAAGTACTGTACCTACAAAAAATGTAGGTAATGTAACTTTGCTCTCCCCTAAAATAAATTTAGATGCCGGTACACATAATCAAAATTCCAAGATATACATTATTTGGTTTAAAATGTTATGGTGAACAAGAAAATATATAATTAATATAGGCAAGAAGCATTTGAAAAGATTTATGTTGAATAATACAAAACGTGTCCTAAAGTACTTACCCTAATCCCATAAGAACACATAGGCTATAAAATCAACCTGAACATTATACTAATTCCTACTCATAATAGTTATAAACTCTATGAAACATATTAATTTAATCCAAATAATGTAAATTTAAAGTACGAGGTGGCCCTTGCGCAAATTGCGCATTTTATGATTCTGTATGAGTGAAACTCACCTACAGTACGTGAATGTTGATTATGAAGTGACCTGGAAGTGACAGAGATCTATTTTTGTTTAATATCTGGCTTTTAAAATTCATGTGAAGGTAATCAGCTGTTAAATTACAATTCACATTAAAGAACTTGCAATAAAAGTTGGTCAACATTTTAAAGCGCCCTCTAGAAAAAATCAAAGGCGAGGGGGGCGAACCCCGAAACAATATGATGTTTTTAATTACGATTCGTCACTGCGGTATAACCTAAGCTTTAAAATGACACCTCAATCTTAAAAATCGGTTCAGTAGCCTCCTCAGACCCATATCCAAATTAAAAAATTGTTTTTGATGTAATGGTGGTTTTTGGGTCACAAAAAAATCAAAGAACACAAAAAAATTTTTATAATTTTTTTTATTTGTAAGTATAAAAAAACGCATGTGTCAAATATGACACAAGGGACCAAGGGACTTAAAAACTTCCAAAATCAAAAATGTAAAAAAAAATGTTTAAAAACCCTAAAATTACACAAAAACACATTTAAAGTTCGTGGAAAAGCTTGTAGCAATTTAATAACACTTTTAATCATTCATAACCTTAAAACAATTGGTAAAATACCGTACGTATTCCGTTGTTTACAAAGTTGGCCGATGGTAACATTTTTTTTTTGCCAGATGTTTCATTGCATATTAAAAATAACCCATCACATTCCGCCATTTGAAATGGGTGTTTTCAGATAGCCTAGAACCTCCCGGTAACAGTGGTAGCAAACATGGCTGTATTTTCGTCATTCACTATAAAGTTACGGTACGTCACATTTTCTAACCATTGAAAAATCGACTCTAATCGAAGGTCGAAAAGTTGGGCCGAAAAATCGACGATTAACGCTCGGAGGGTTTAAAAAGGACTACATATGCGGAGAAAGCACCGTGTGCGCCAGCTCGAGGGTAAAGGCTCTCTAGGACTAATCTTCAAAACCTTTTTCAAATGAAGATTTTTATTAGCCAACCCGAAACGTCATCTGACCCTTTTATCAGTCAAGAGAGAACAATGGGTAGGCCCTTGTCTTAGGGTTTACCAAACAATGTACGTATATAGGCTAACCCATAATTGATGGAAGGTATAAATGAGGACAAATAAGGCTAGTAACTTATGTAGAACTAGCCTAGGCTATGCCATTAATAGCCAGCCCACATTTGAGTTTCCTTAAAAGAGACGTTTAAGGCCTAGGTCTACGGTAGGCCTATTCGTTCCACATGACTCTGTCTATCCAGCAGTGCTGGTCAATGACGTCGAGGGAGGTAACTCAGGTAATAATTCAGGTAACAATCTCATGAAACCATTTTTAGCAATATAGGGCTACCACACTGTAGCACTGTTTCTGCCTTTGAAGTCTAAGCACTAGGTAATTAAGCCTCAAACATTGTTGGTATTTGTAATTATTGAGGAACTGTTTGTACCTATGTACGTAGGCTGATTTATTGATCAGGTACGTACTTTAATTTTCTAGCAATCATTGGAAATTTCCTTACCTACTTTACTTCCCTGAACTCTTAATATAGCTCTCCAGCTATATAGTGTAAACCCACCTTCTCTAAGTCAATACAGAGATTACCAACCAAGCGATGAAATTTTTTAAGCTAAGCCTATTATGCTGAAATGTTTAACCATAGAAAGTTATTCGTTAAGTAAAGTTTATACTCACCTAAGAAAACACCCTAAGTATATTTCTTGGTAGTCCTCTCGAAGGTTTATAATAAAATATGCAGCAGCGTTTTAAAGAATAATTTACAGCTTAAAGCAATCGCAATCAATCCAACAATGAACGAAAAAACAATAATAATAAAGAATTGAAACAAATTTAATCAGGCTCGGCTAATTAATTGGAATTGAGAACCACCACAGAGTAAAAATAGTGTTCCTTCCGAAAAGATTTATGGAAAAATGTTTGAATAGTAAGTAGACATATATTAGAAAGCAATTTATATTTAATGTATGATGAAGTATAAATGTATTATTAAAATCAATTCATTTTGTAGTTAATAATAAATATTGTCTATCATAATTTCCTTGTCCATCCAATTAATTGTGGAATAAAACAAAATATGAAATAGAAATTATATAGCTTATTTATAAAGTTGCAAAGAAATACATACTAGTTTTTCTTAGAATTTGATGTATAAAAAGTGCTCAATTGCACTACATTAAACTACTCAATTGCATTACATTAAATATTATTGTACCGTACCTTTATGGCTTACGCCATACAAAAAAAATAACCAACATATATTATTTATATGTATGCAAATTATATAATGTTAGATTCAAGTAACTAAATCAAGTAGATAACATTATATATTTTTAGTGTATATAATTAATAAATAAATACCATTTATTTATCATAGTACATGTATTTTATATCTATTTATTAACTCTATGTTTCAAATAGAGTAGTTATTTATACTGCCTTGTTAATCAAACACTGCTATTCATGCGTCAAAAATATAGATTCAGTTTTCCGGTTCCGTTTTCACGTTTTCCGTTTGTGAAGACTTTCTACTTCCTTTCCTTTCATATTGCGTTCGTCACAGCATTCAAAAATGTAAGTAGTCCATTTCGTTAAATAATTTAATAAATCAAGTAATAGTTAAGTATTTTTTTAACTTTATAAATGTTAGGTAGCCTATATTTTATTGTATGTTATGATTTTACCATTATAACACAGTAACTTTCATTTGATTAATATAAAACAAATGCTAACATTTCACTATGAATATGATATGATAGATCATCACGTAAAGAATTCATTTTAAAGTGACTGAGACTAATACAAACAAATTAATATAATACACAAAATTTTGATGTTAATCTTATTATATTAAATTAGATTAAGTTAATGTTTTCCCTATTTATTTTATTGAACGGTATGACACAAACATTTTTCAACAATCTTATACATTGTGTCACAAAAATACGTGACTGGACTTTATATGCATAGGCCTATTCGTATTATAGGCTACTCATCAAATAAATTACTAGATTTCGGTAAAATTTTTATGATTTTGGCTTTGTTTAGCCACTATCCGTAATTTGTTATTATACTAAGTTAATAATTTTTATTTCTGTCACCTACTTAACAAATTGTTGTAACTTATGAAGTTGATATTTAGCATTACGGTACTAAGTTTAAGTTTAATGTTCACTTTTATGAAAAGAGTTATTTTTACCTAATGTTTTATATTTAAATTGGTGGCCATTTAAAATATTTTTACTGAAATTATGCAAAATAAACTGTACATTTCTTTAAAATTTTTCCAAAAGACAAAAAGTTTACAAATTTTATTATCTAAACAATAATACCGGTACCAGTAGTTAGGGCGGTCACTTGAGGTCTAACATGGGCTCTTATGGGGAGTAGGGTTCCCGAGGATCGGGCAGAAAAAACGGCGTGCGCATGCGCCAATTTTTTTCTGTGACGTCATGGCGTCTTTTTTTTGTGACGTAACCAAGATGGCGGCGGTTTTTTTTTCAAGATGGCGGCGTTTTTGTGACGTCATGGCAGCTGTTTTTTTGTGACGTCATGGCGGCGCTCTTTTTTCTGTGACGTCAGCTGTTTTTTTTGTCACGTCATGGCGGCGCTCTTTTTTTGTGACGTCATCAAGATGGCGGCTCCCGCCAATTTGACTGTTTTTCTGTGACGTCATCATGGGGAACAAGACCATATGGATCGCTGGGGTCATACTATATAAAGTGTACACAATACTATATAAAGTTTAGAATATGTAAAAAGATGTACAACACCCAAATAAAGTGCATATTATACTATATAAAGTAAAAAACATGAAAATTTTGGCTTAAAAATCTAAAAAACACAAATATCTCGAAAACGGTGTGTCCTAGGGGTCCGGGGACCTCAAAAAACCACCTTCTACGAAGTAGAGGTGACCCTGGGGGGTAGGGACCCTAAAATAACAAAATTAACCAAAATGTTGCGGGTTGCATCCAAAAAATGAAGGGGCAAAACTTTGAAAAATCATATCTTAGGAATGGCTTCATGTATTAACTTTATACTTGGTATGTGTATGCACTTAGTTGGTATTTAAAAATGCATGGCACAAGGTATCCAAAAAATGAAGGCGCAAAAAAGTTTTATTTTTTATCTTGAGAATGGCACTACGGATTTTCTTTAAACTTGGTATGTGTATATGTGTAGTGTTAGTATGTAATAAAATGCTAAGCATCACTTCCCAGATTCAAGGTCACAACTGTGAAAAATAAAAAAACATACAACTATTAATTTTTTATCCCCCGCTGGTGTATGACTGTTCCTTTGAGTCTCTAAGTATTTGTCTAAGAAGAGTGTAGTGGTCAAGGTCAGACATATTAAAAAATAAAAAAACATCTTAAAATAACAGACAGAGGCCTACAGGCCTGCTGGCGCAGGGCTCTACCTTCTCAATAGCAGATCAATACTTAGGAGGCAGTATAGTGTTATGGTATTATCTTAAAGAAAAATCCTTATATTTCTAAGACAGAGGGTGAGCAGTCTTTATAAGTTAGCAGATACTAGTACAATTTTATTGAAGGGAAATACATAGCAGTTTATAATGTAACTCAGCTGGTCCTGTGTAACATAACCTCACTTTTGATTGTACTTTTGCTGTATATATAGTAATACCAGTCCCTTAGTGATTTTCTATAAAGTTATAGTTATCAGCTCTATTGCTTCAGTCTCAGACGTGATACTGTACAGATGTGTTGGTCTCGTGTAACATAACCTTACACTGCACTTTAGTACTTTATTAGTAAAAATTACAGTATACAGTATACAGGGGGCCTGCTGAACCCCTATAAAACCAGAGCTATCATCTCTATTGTTTCAGTGTCTTTTCAGACGTGATACTGTACAGACGTGTTGGTCTTGCGTAACATAACCTCACTTTTGATTGTACTTTTACTGTACATATAGTAATACCAGAGCGAGTCCTTACTGAGTCTCTATAAAACCAGAGCTATCAGCTCTATTGGTTTAGTCTCAGACGTGGTACTGTACAGACGTCCCGGTCTTGCGTAACATAACCTTACACTGCACTTTAGTAATTTATTAGTAAAAATTACAGTATACAGTATACAGGGGGCCTGCTGAACCCCTATAAAACCAGAGCTATCAGTTCTATTGCTTCAGTGTCTTTCCAGACGTGGTACTGTACAGACGTGTCGGTCTTGCGTAACATAACCTCACTTTTGATTGTACTTTTACTGTACATATAGTAATACCAGAGCGAGTCCTTAGTGAGTTTCTATAAAACCAGGGCTATCAACTCTATTGGTTTAGTCTCAGACGTGATACTGTACAGACGTGCCGGTCTTGCGTAACATAACCTTACACTGCACTTTAGTACTTTATTAGTAAAAATTACAGTATACAGGGGGCCTGTTGAACCCCTATAAAACCAGAGCTATCAGTTCTATTGCTTCAGTGTCTTTCCAGACGTGGTACTGTACAGACGTGCGTGTAACATAGCCTCACTTTTGATTGTACTTTTACTGTACATATAGTAATACCAGAGTGGTCCCTTAGTGATTTTTATAAAGTTATAGTTATCAGCTCTATTGCTTTAGTCTCAGACGTGGTACTGTACAGACGTGCGGGTAACATAACCTCAATTTTACTATAAAAATCCCATTTTCTCTCCATAATAAGCTTAGTATTTTTATAAAAATGGAATCGTCTTCTAAAATGGGTTCTCAAAATATGGCTGAACCAATCCATTTCATTAGCGAGGACCAGTGGTACATAAAAAAATTCAGGCTGTATGGTCTTAAAACTATTTTTAAGTTTACAAACCCCCCAGCTGGAACGTCTGAATTTGAATGGCTTAGGCAGGGATTTGCTCAAATAGTTGAGAGAGCGAAATCCGAATGCCATCCTAATGATTACCTTGGCTTTACATTAGATAGCATTAATTTGAAAACCAAAGAGTCAGGGTATGTAGTTCCACGTCCAGCCTCTGAAGTTAACAGTGATGTACTGTGGAGTATTTTTGGAGGAATTGTCCAATCAAACTCTGAAAATATCAAATCAACTGATACATTTAGAGTTGATGTGGTAAGAGTTAACGTGCCTGTAGGTCGTGGTAGAAAACGCCCTGGATTTTATAACACCTTCGAAGAAGAGTGTAAGGCGAGACAGGGAATCGTTGTTATAAAAAACAAAGATAACTTGTGTCTTCCCAGGGCTTTGGTAGTGGCAAAAGCGTATGCGAAGAATGATCCCCAGACCTATGCTATTCGAAAGGATAAGGGGCTGAGACAAACACTTAGAGCTAAAAAACTAATAGCAAAGGCGAGAGTAGAGATCCCAGAGGAAGGAGCGGGCATTCCTGAGCTTGAGAAGCTTCAGGCTCATCTTAAAAAGTACAGAATAACTGTTTATAACTACAGCTCAAAAGGCCGTGATGTATACTTTTCTGGTGGCAGTGAAGATGCTAACCTTAAAATTAACTTGCTTTTCCATAATGGCCATTATAATGTAATTACTAGTCTCACAGCTGCTTTTGCTTGTGTCTACTACTGTGAGGCGTGCCATGTCCCTTCCAATAATAAGTTTGAACATCGATGCACTAACAAATGCACATCATGTCACTCCATATCTCCTCCATGTAAGCTTGAGCATGGAGGCCTTACCTGTCGATTTTGCAGTCGCCACTTTAAAAATGAGCAGTGTTTGATAGCCCATCGTGGCCAAATTTGCAAATCTATCCAGTTCTGTCGCCATTGTGAAAAAATGGTTTTTCCGACTAAACGCAAAACAGTCCATGAGTGTGGAGAGGTGTTTTGTAATACTTGCAAAGACTATAAACCGGCTGACCACCGGTGTTTTATGCGTGTAGACAAGCAAAGCCCTAAAGACCGCGATTTCTTATTTATATTCTTTGACTTGGAGACCCGCCAAGACGAATCACTGGCTTCCGATAGTGAAACTAAAATTCATAGAGTCAACTTGTGCGTGTCCCAACAGTACTGCTTTAAATGTATCAAAGGAAGTGACTGTGATACATGTTTGGAACGGCAAAATATATTTAAAGAAGACTCTGTCAAACAATTTATGGACTATGTCATGCAGGTGAGGAAAACTTTTAAGACTGTATGTGTGATTGCCCATAATGGACAGGGCTTTGACTTTCAGTTTATCTTAAAGTATTTGATGGAGGAAACTAAATTTGTACCAAACGTCACTTCTCGGGGGACTAAAGCAATCTTAATTGAAGTAGATAATGTAAGGTTTATCGATTCACTTAGCTACTTCCCCATGTCCCTCTCTGCACTCCCTAAAGCGTTTGACCTGCCTCCAGAGAAGAAGAAAGGCTATTTCCCACATCTTTTTAACACATTGGCGAATCAAAATTATGTAGGCCCTATGCCAGCCAAGGAGTATTACTGTCCAGACTCTATGTTCGAAGAGTCCCACTCAGCTTTTGAAAAGTGGTATGATGAGCGAGTAGCGGAAGATTACAAATTTGACTTTCAAAAAGAAATTTTAGAATATTGCATTTCAGATGTCGAGATTTTGGCACAAGCCTGTATTAAATTTAGAGCCTTGCTTCTTGAGCAGTGCAACGTAGACCCGTTCCTTGAAGCGATTACTATAGCTAGCGCGTGCAACTTAGCTTTCCGTCGTAATTTCCTAAAACCGGATACGATTGGCTTGATTCCAAAAGGTGGGTATCGTTTTTCCGACACTCAATCAGCTGCTGCATTGCAATGGTTGACGTGGGAGGAAGAGAAACGTGGAATTAAGATACAGCATGCAGGTCGGGGCAAAGAAGCCAAAATTAATGGGCTAAAAGTAGACGGGTTTGATGGAGAGAACATCTATGAATTCCACGGATGCTACTGGCATGGCTGTCCCAAATGCTACCCCTACAGAAGGGAAGAACCATTGAAGGAGGATCCGTCTGACACTCTTCACATTAGATATGAGAGAACAAAATCCAAAATTGATAAACTTTCTGACTATAATATCGTAGAAATGTGGGAATGTGAGTTTAGCAGGCTGAAGAAGGAAAAGAAACTAGATCATCTTAATAAGCTACCAATTTTGAACAATCTTCCCCTTAACCCAAGAGATTCGTTCTTTGGAGGCAGGACAGGCAATGCCAAAGCCTATCACAAATGCGAGGAGGGTGAAACAATTCAGTATGTAGACGTCTGCTCTTTGTACCCCTATGTAAATAAATACTGCAAATATCCCATTGGCCATCCAAAAATCTATATAGGTAATGAGGAGTGCAGAGCACGTGGTCTTGATGTTGAAGGCTTGTTGAAATGTAAAATCTTGCCACCTTGGGATCTCTACCACCCCGTACTCCCTGCTAAAATGAACAATAAATTAATGTTTGTGTTATGTCGCACCTGTGGGGAAACCTTAAATCAGGGTGATTGCCTACATGAGAGCGAGGAAAGGGCTATAGTGGGGACGTGGACAATGGATGAGATACGGAAGGCTGTAGAGAAAGGCTATACCATCCTAGACATGTATGAGCTATGGGAGTATCGAGTGGCGACCTATGAGAACGGGGGCTTATTCACCGACTTTATCAATAAATTTCTAAAGATGAAACAAGAAGCTTCGGGCTATCCTGGGTGGTGTAAGACTGAACAAGACCAAGACCTGTATATCATGGAGTATTTCAAGCATGAAGGAGTTCAACTTGAGAAAGTCAAAATCGCAAAGATCAGTCGATCAGTTGCTAAATTAATGTTGAACTCTTTTTGGGGGAAATTTGGGCAAAGGGAAAATATGACTAAAACATCGATTATACGGGATTCTAAGGAGTTTTTCCGATTGTTAACCCAGCCTGGAGGAAGAGTAAATTTAATCCAAATTATAAACGAAGAAGTACTCCTCGTGAATTGGCAAATTATTGACGAGGCTAGTGAACCCTTGAGGACCGTGAATGTTGTGATCGCAGCTTATACCACGGCCCACGCCAGACTTAAGTTATATGAACATTTGGAAGCCCTAGGAGGCCAGGTACTATACTACGACACGGACAGCTGCGTTTATTACTACCGGGACGGCCTGTATAGAGTTAACACTGGTGATTACCTTGGGGAAATGACAGACGAACTTGCCAAGGACTATGGTCCAGGTTCCTATATAGTCGAGTTTGTGTCCGGAGGCCCTAAAACCTATGCCTATCTTGTGTATTCCACAAACCAAAATAAATTAGTCTCTGTATGTAAGATCAAGGGACTAACCTTGAATATTAAGACGTCAAAAGATGTGAATTTTGATACATTAAAAGAAATGGTCCTCAACGAAGCCACTCAAGTACTGGAAATCAAAGAGAGCCGAATCAGAAGGACAAAAACTCGAGACATCGTGACAGTAAATGAAGTCAAACAGTTTAAAATTACTGGAGCGAAGAGAAAATTGAACGATGATTATGATACTGTCCCATATGGTTACAAAATTCAGAGAACCATGTGAACTAGCAGACACCAGTGCTCCATGGATGTCTATGGTCCTCACTAGCTCGTTTGATCATTCTCCTTCCAACTCTTGTACGGGTCGGACGTGTTTCCCCTTATTGCTTAAACAGACATGGCGGTATTTCTGAAATTTTTGTCAAAGAGAAAGTTAAATGAAAATGCAAAATTCTGTATTACGTCTTTTGAGTATACGTTTTTTCTTACAGGTTCGATAGAGACATGCGAATGGCCTCTAGTATTTTCAGAGCATATAGTTGATCAAATTACGGAAAATGCTCCTTCAAACGCTCATATTGGCATAATAATAAAACTAGGAAAAGATTCAGGTCATATACCATTCATGCCTCTGGTTAAATTGACTCCAACAGTTTTCGATGAATATTTTGAAAAAAATATTTTGTGGAGTTGAAGAGCTATCGGGTACTTTAAATGTTGAAGTGTCACTTGTTGCAATTCCGAGTTGTTACATCAAATAGATGTTTAAATAGACTTTGCAGAGTAATTAGCCATCATTATTGTATATACTTTTCTTTTCTAATGTAGTTATCGACATGGAATACTGTAAATTTGTGTTAGCGTTTTGTATTAAATATTACGTTTATAAATAGAGCTTTCCGAATGGCTTACACAATCTGGCCTGTAAATGGGGTACAACCCAAGCATTCTCCCCACATTTAAAAGCACATATATATAGACTAATGCGGCTTAGCGCTTCCTTGCTGGGCTTCTATATAATTTTATAGCTTTAAACTGGGGCGTTGGATAGCGAGTACTAACCGTACATTTATGTATGAATGTGAGGGCCTAGTAAATTGAGGCGCCCCGACCCGAGGAGGGTTCGGGCTACTCCTTGGAACGGTCCTGAGGTCCCTGGCGCGGCTGACGAAAAGGCCCGTAAACCTCAGTATGAATGTGAGGGCCTAGTAAATTGAGGCACCCCGACCCGAGGAGGGTTCGGGCAACTCCTTGGAACGGTCCTGAGGTCCCTGGCGCGGCTGACGAAAAGGCCCGTAAACCTCTGTATGAGTCAAAGTACTACGCTTCCTTCGACCACGTTAAAATTGAACCTTATGGAAGGCCATGTAGATTGAGGCGTTGGGGTCTGAGGAAGGCCCAGACTACTCCTTCGAACGGTCTGACGTGAATGGTTTGTAATATCTCACAGCATATAGTAATGTGAGGGGACCGTCTAGAGAAGGAAGCTCTACGCCACAATTTTTATCAAAGAATTTAACATGTTGTGGGGGTGTGATTGATGTACCACATGTACAGCTTGGTTGTATCAATATATTTTATACATCATATTATAGACACTTTTAAAATCAAAACAGCTCTCAAAGTGGATTATTCTGCCCAAAAACCACTTTAAAAAAAGGTGTGGCTAGGCCCGTAGAGGAGAACCTAGACCCATAGAAGGGAACCTAGGCCCTCGTAGGGGAACCACGTCATGGTTAATGTTTTTTACATGAGCCATGATAAAAGTCAACGCCATGGAGCTGGGATGTACCACCTCGAAAGAGCTCTGGTCCATGGGAGGAAATCTTCCTGAGCTGTTTTGATAGTTTAGTAGCCTTCAAAATACAAGACAAGCATACCTTATGCGAACGAATTAAACTAAATCATGTCAAATGAGGGAATGTTAAAGGTATCCTAACAATAATTGGCAACTATCAAACACACGAGAAAATTTAAATTGTATATACTACAATATAAAGTTAATTGTGAATGTGGCTTTTAGGATTTGAATGTTTCTTCTGGGCAATGGTCACCTCCTCGCTTAAACTATAACAATGTAGACGAATTAAGGCAAAACAGCTCTTACAGTGGATTATTTCGCCAAAACACCACTTTAAAAAAGCGTATCTATGCCCGTAGAGGAGAACCTAGACCCATAGAAAGGGAAACTAGGCTCTCGTAGGGGAACCACGTCATGGTTGATGTTTTTTCACATGAGCCGTGATAAAGCTAACGCCATGGAGCTGGGAAGTACCACTTCGAAAGAGCTCTGGTCCTGTGAGGAAATCTTCCTGAGCTGTTCTAATAGTTGAGTATCCTCCAAAATTAAAGACTAGTATACATCACGCGTGAGCTTGACACATGTGGTCAATTACATAATAAAAGTGAGAACACATGGTCAACAGTTTGGAAATTTCCCGCCAAAACAGTCGCCATCTTGATACACGTGGTCAAACACATGATAAAAGTGAGGTCTAAAAACGTGGTCAAAAGTTTGGAAATTTCCCGCCATCTTGAATCACGTGGTCAAACACGTGGTAAAAGTGAGGTTAGAACACGTGATCAAAAATTTGGGAATTTCCCGCCAAAGCAGTTGTCATCTTGGAAAAGGGGCGTTCTTGACCTATATGGTCAAACACGTGGTAAAAGTGAGGTTAGAACACATGGTCAACAGTTTAGAATTTCCCGCCAAAACAGCCACCATCTTGACTCACGTGGGCAAACACGCGGTAAAAGTGAGGTTAGAACACGTGATCAAAAGTTAGGTTAGGAAATTTCCCGCCAAAACAGCCGCCATCTTGGAAAAGGGGCGTGGCCTACACCACGTGACTGATGACGTCATCGGTCACAATTTGAAGAAACATTTAGGTGAAGTTAGGTTATAATTGGTTGGCTTAAGTTAGGTTTCACTCTCGCAAAACACTTAACTAGGCTACTTAGAAAGTTTTAGAAATAAGTATTGTAATAAGTATAAAACAAGGCTAAAAGCAAGGGTAAGTGAGAGTGAAACCTAACTTAAGCCAAACCAATTATAACCTAACTTCACCTAATGTTTCTTCAAATTGTGACCGATGACGTCATCAGTCACGTGGGTGTAGGCCACGCCCCTTTTCCAAGATGCGGCTGTTTTGGCGGGAAATTTCCTAACCTAACTTTTGATCACGTGTTCTAACCTCACTTTTACCGCGTGTTTGCCCACGTGAGTCAAGATGGTGGCTGTTTTGGCGGGAAATTCTAAACTGTTGACCATGTGTTCTAACCTCACTTTTACCACGTGTTTGACCATATAGGTCAAGAACGCCCCTTTTCCAAGATGACAACTGCTTTGGCGGGAAATTCCCAAATTTTTGATCACGTGTTCTAACCTCACTTTTACCACGTGTTTGACCACGTGATTCAAGATGGCGGGAAATTTCCAAACTTTTGACCACGTTTTTAGACCTCACTTTTATCATGTGTTTGACCACGTGTATCAAGATGGCGACTGTTTTGGCGGGAAATTTCCAAACTGTTGACCATGTGTTCTCACTTTTATTATGTAATTGACCACATGTGTCAAGCTCACGCGTGATGTATACTAGTCTTTAATTTTGGAGGATACTCAACTATTAGAACAGCTCAGGAAGATTTCCTCACAGGACCAGAGCTCTTTCGAAGTGGTACTTCCCAGCTCCATGGCGTTAGCTTTATCACGGCTCATGTGAAAAAACATCAACCATGACGTGGTTCCCCTACGAGAGCCTAGTTTCCCTTTCTATGGGTCTAGGTTCTCCTCTACGGGCATATATACGCTTTTTTAAAGTGGTGTTTTGGCGAAATAATCCACTGTAAGAGCTGTTTTGCCTTAATTCGTCTACATTGTTATAGTTTAAGCGAGGAGGTGACCATTGCCCAGAAGAAACATTCAAATCCTAAAAGCCACATTCACAATTAACTTTATATTGTAGTATATACAATTTAAATTTTCTCGTGTGTTTGATAGTTGCCAATTATTGTTAGGATACCTTTAACATTCCCTCATTTGACATGATTTAGTTTAATTCGTTCGCATAAGGTATGCTAGTCTTGTATTTTGAAGGCTACTAAACTATCAAAACAGCTCAGGAAGATTTCCTCCCATGGACCAGAGCTCTTTCGAGGTGGTACATCCCAGCTCCATGGCGTTGACTTTTATCATGGCTCATGTAAAAAACATTAACCATGACGTGGTTCCCCTACGAGGGCCTAGGTTCCCTTCTATGGGTCTAGGTTCTCCTCTACGGGCCTAGCCACACCTTTTTTTAAAGTGGTTTTTGGGCAGAATAATCCACTTTGAGAGCTGTTTTGATTGCAAAAGTGTCTATAATATGATGTATAAAATATATTGATACAACCAAGCTGTACATGTGGTACATCAATCACACCCCCACAACATGTTAAATTCTTTGATAAAAATTGTGGCGTAGAGCTTCCTTCTCTAGACGGTCCCCTCACATTACTATATGCTGTGAGATATTACAAACCATTCACGTCAGACCGTTCGAAGGAGTAGTCTGGGCCTTCCTCAGACCCCAACGCCTCAATCTACATGGCCTTCCATAAGGTTCAATTTTAACGTGGTCGAAGGAAGCGTAGTACTTTGACTCATACAGAGGTTTACGGGCCTTTTCGTCAGCCGCGCCAGGGACCTCAGGACCGTTCCAAGGAGTTGCCCGAACCCTCCTCGGGTCGGGGTGCCTCAATTTACTAGGCCCTCACATTCATACTGAGGTTTACGGGCCTTTTCGTCAGCCGCGCCAGGGACCTCAGGACCGTTCCAAGGAGTAGCCCGAACCCTCCTCGGGTCGGGGCGCCTCAATTTACTAGGCCCTCACATTCATACATAAATGTACGGTTAGTACTCGCTATCCAACGCCCCAGTTTAAAGCTATAAAATTATATAGAAGCCCAGCAAGGAAGCGCTAAGCCGCATTAGTCTATATATATGTGCTTTTAAATGTGGGGAGAATGCTTGGGTTGTACCCCATTTACAGGCCAGATTGTGTAAGCCATTCGGAAAGCTCTATTTATAAACGTAATATTTAATACAAAACGCTAACACAAATTTACAGTATTCCATGTCGATAACTACATTAGAAAAGAAAAGTATATACAATAATGATGGCTAATTACTCTGCAAAGTCTATTTAAACATCTATTTGATGTAACAACTCGGAATTGCAACAAGTGACACTTCAACATTTAAAGTACCCGATAGCTCTTCAACTCCACAAAATATTTTTTCAAAATATTCATCGAAAACTGTTGGAGTCAATTTAACCAGAGGCATGAATGGTATATGACCTGAATCTTTTCCTAGTTTTATTATTATGCCAATATGAGCGTTTGAAGGAGCATTTTCCGTAATTTGATCAACTATATGCTCTGAAAATACTAGAGGCCATTCGCATGTCTCTATCGAACCTGTAAGAAAAAACGTATACTCAAAAGACGTAATACAGAATTTTGCATTTTCATTTAACTTTCTCTTTGACAAAAATTTCAGAAATACCGCCATGTCTGTTTAAGCAATAAGGGGAAACACGTCCGACCCGTACAAGAGTTGGAAGGAGAATGATCAAACGAGCTAGTGAGGACCATAGACATCCATGGAGCACTGGTGTCTGCTAGTTCACATGGTTCTCTGAATTTTGTAACCATATGGGACAGTATCATAATCATCGTTCAATTTTCTCTTCGCTCCAGTAATTTTAAACTGTTTGACTTCATTTACTGTCACGATGTCTCGAGTTTTTGTCCTTCTGATTCGGCTCTCTTTGATTTCCAGTACTTGAGTGGCTTCGTTGAGGACCATTTCTTTTAATGTATCAAAATTCACATCTTTTGACGTCTTAATATTCAAGGTTAGTCCCTTGATCTTACATACAGAGACTAATTTATTTTGGTTTGTGGAATACACAAGATAGGCATAGGTTTTAGGGCCTCCGGACACAAACTCGACTATATAGGAACCTGGACCATAGTCCTTGGCAAGTTCGTCTGTCATTTCCCCAAGGTAATCACCAGTGTTAACTCTATACAGGCCGTCCCGGTAGTAATAAACGCAGCTGTCCGTGTCGTAGTATAGTACCTGGCCTCCTAGGGCTTCCAAATGTTCATATAACTTAAGTCTGGCGTGGGCCGTGGTATAAGCTGCGATCACAACATTCACGGTCCTCAAGGGTTCACTAGCCTCGTCAATAATTTGCCAATTCACGAGGAGTACTTCTTCGTTTATAATTTGGATTAAATTTACTCTTCCTCCAGGCTGGGTTAACAATCGGAAAAACTCCTTAGAATCCCGTATAATCGATGTTTTAGTCATATTTTCCCTTTGCCCAAATTTCCCCCAAAAAGAGTTCAACATTAATTTAGCAACTGATCGACTGATCTTTGCGATTTTGACTTTCTCAAGTTGAACTCCTTCATGCTTGAAATACTCCATGATATACAGGTCTTGGTCTTGTTCAGTCTTACACCACCCAGGATAGCCCGAAGCTTCTTGTTTCATCTTTAGAAATTTATTGATAAAGTCGGTGAATAAGCCCCCGTTCTCATAGGTCGCCACTCGATACTCCCATAGCTCATACATGTCTAGGATGGTATAGCCTTTCTCTACAGCCTTCCGTATCTCATCCATTGTCCACGTCCCCACTATAGCCCTTTCCTCGCTCTCATGTAGGCAATCACCCTGATTTAAGGTTTCCCCACAGGTGCGACATAACACAAACATTAATTTATTGTTCATTTTAGCAGGGAGTACGGGGTGGTAGAGATCCCAAGGTGGCAAGATTTTACATTTCAACAAGCCTTCAACATCAAGACCACGTGCTCTGCACTCCTCATTACCTATATAGATTTTTGGATGGCCAATGGGATATTTGCAGTATTTATTTACATAGGGGTACAAAGAGCAGACGTCTACATACTGAATTGTTTCACCCTCCTCGCATTTGTGATAGGCTTTGGCATTGCCTGTCCTGCCTCCAAAGAACGAATCTCTTGGGTTAAGGGGAAGATTGTTCAAAATTGGTAGCTTATTAAGATGATCTAGTTTCTTTTCCTTCTTCAGCCTGCTAAACTCACATTCCCACATTTCTACGATATTATAGTCAGAAAGTTTATCAATTTTGGATTTTGTTCTCTCATATCTAATGTGAAGAGTGTCAGACGGATCCTCCTTCAATGGTTCTTCCCTTCTGTAGGGGTAGCATTTGGGACAGCCATGCCAGTAGCATCCGTGGAATTCATAGATGTTCTCTCCATCAAACCCGTCTACTTTTAGCCCATTAATTTTGGCTTCTTTGCCCCGACCTGCATGCTGTATCTTAATTCCACGTTTCTCTTCCTCCCACGTCAACCATTGCAATGCAGCAGCTGATTGAGTGTCGGAAAAACGATACCCACCTTTTGGAATCAAGCCAATCGTATCCGGTTTTAGGAAATTACGACGGAAAGCTAAGTTGCACGCGCTAGCTATAGTAATCGCTTCAAGGAACGGGTCTACGTTGCACTGCTCAAGAAGCAAGGCTCTAAATTTAATACAGGCTTGTGCCAAAATCTCGACATCTGAAATGCAATATTCTAAAATTTCTTTTTGAAAGTCAAATTTGTAATCTTCCGCTACTCGCTCATCATACCACTTTTCAAAAGCTGAGTGGGACTCTTCGAACATAGAGTCTGGACAGTAATACTCCCTTGGCTGGCATAGGGCCTACATAATTTTGATTCGCCAATGTGTTAAAAAGATGTGGGAAATAGCCTTTCTTCTTCTCTGGAGGCAGGTCAAACGCTTTAGGGAGTGCAGAGAGGGACATGGGGAAGTAGCTAAGTGAATCGATAAACCTTACATTATCTACTTCAATTAAGATTGCTTTAGTCCCCCGAGAAGTGACGTTTGGTACAAATTTAGTTTCCTCCATCAAATACTTTAAGATAAACTGAAAGTCAAAGCCCTGTCCATTATGGGCAATCACACATACAGTCTTAAAAGTTTTCCTCACCTGCATGACATAGTCCATAAATTGTTTGACAGAGTCTTCTTTAAATATATTTTGCCGTTCCAAACATGTATCACAGTCACTTCCTTTGATACATTTAAAGCAGTACTGTTGGGACACGCACAAGTTGACTCTATGAATTTTAGTTTCACTATCGGAAGCCAGTGATTCGTCTTGGCGGGTCTCCAAGTCAAAGAATATAAATAAGAAATCGCGGTCTTTAGGCTTTGCTTGTCTACACGCATAAAACACCGGTGGTCAGCCGGTTTATAGTCTTTGCAAGTATTACAAAACACCTCTCCACACTCATGGACTGTTTTGCGTTTAGTCGGAAAAACCATTTTTTCACAATGGCGACAGAACTGGATAGATTTGCA
>JAQYXR010001845.1:0-22852 GCA_030545055.2 Neoaliturus tenellus | reverse complement strand
GGGTTTTTGGCTTTTTTTACTTTTATTTAGAAAATTCAACAATTTTAACTTAAACCATTTAAAAGAGCTTAAAAAAACAAACAATCTAGTATTTTGAATTTTTTACCCAGCTTAAATGGTTATGGAGATAATCCAAAAAGTATGTTTTTCATGTTATTCTTATGGGAAATCAACAAAACCTTCTAACTTGCTTATTTATTGACATATCTTGATAAAATTTGGTATGTACATTCATTAGGAAGCGTTTAACTTATATTTGCTTAGAAAACCCATTTGGCGGCAAACCTACGTACTCACCCCTATAGGGTTTATGGGGAAAATAAAAAGAACACCATAGCCTTATAAAATTTGGTATGTACAATCACTAGGTAGGGTTTAACTTATATTTACCAACAAAACCCATATGGCGGCAAACCTACATACTCTCATCCCCATGGATTTTATGTGGTAATAGAAAATATACCAAAATTCCATTGGAAATTCGCTGAGTACGCAGGTCTGCTGCGACGGGGGTATTTTGCATTTTTCATATGTAATTATTAAAAATTTTAAACTTTTATTTTGACCATTGGATTTAGCTCAAAAAAACACACAATTTAGTATTTTGAAGCTTTGCTCTATCTCCATTGGTTACCGAGATATTACAAAGTCTAAAGACAGTACATTGTCTTTTGGGGGCTCCAATGTTAATCTTATGGAGAATAAGGATGTGTTAATATTTCACTTATTAACCAATATTTTTTGATGAAACTTAGTATTTAGCTTCATTTGGTTGAGATTGATCCATTTAAGGTAAAAAATCTTGGTTTTTGTACTTATCATGGCAGCAAACCTGCATACTCTTTTCCCATGTTAATCATATGGAGAATAGGCAAACTCTTTTATTTATGGACAGATATTGATGAAACTTACTATATGGCTTTATATGGTCGAAATAATTTTTTTCTATGCTAAAAACCTACTTTTAGTGTCCCCCATGGCAGCATACCTGCATACTCTTTCCCTATATCTTAAGGAGAATAGACATTTATTTCCCTATTTATGAGCACGTGATGAAAGTTTGTTTACAAGTTTAGCTGGTCCAAATTAATATTACTAATTTGGAAATTCGCTGAGTACGCAGGTCTGCTGCGACGGGGGGTATTATACTCACTCCAAACTTGAGTAAATAATCTATAATTTACTTAAGTTACAAAATTCTTGTATTAGAATAGTTTTACAGAAGTTTGTTATTGTTTTGATTTTTTTTAAACAAATATGCTCATTTGACATTTAAGAGGTAAGAGTGCTTCCCGTGACAGTAAATAGAAGTAATCCTAGCATCAGCGTTTTTATTTGCCTCTAGTATTTGAGGGCAAAACTAAACATTTTTAACATGGGATGTCCATAGATTTATCCAAACTTCTGGATAGCTATTTTTTTTCTCTCTTTATTACGGCTTGAGTTTCAACCCAAGAAGCCATCAAACATTACAAGTTATAACAACACAAACAGTTACAAAGAACAAAAACACATACAAAAGAAAGTCATTGTAAATAGCACTATTAAATCTAGTCTCGCATTTCCACTATAAATTTAGAACTTTTGAATATTAAATTTTCTTTGAATTTGGAACAAAAAATCAACTATATGAGGCCAAAAAATATGTCTCTCAACATTTAGAATCACTCTAAAATCGGCAGGAACTGGTAATTTTGCTGGTAATATTGTACATCTTTAATAAATAAGCCCTCTCTTCAGAAAATTGAGGGCAGTCCATGACAATATGTTGAATCGTTTCCAATACATCTTGATCGCAAAAACGACACTGCGGAGATTCAATCCTTTTAATTTGGAACAACTTAGAGGCTGTAAATACATGACCAAATCGTAAACGGCACATCAAGGAAGTTTGGTAGCTGAATTCATATGAATGAGGTAAAACCAGGGAAATTTTGATGGTACGCTTTGAACCAATTTGTACCAAGCCCCTTTATTACATTGCTCAAATTCAATTTCGGATTTTTGAAGGATGTTTTTCTTAATTACGTATACAAAGTCCGATTTTAGGATATATCGTCTTTTAACTTCAGTCAGCGTATAATTAGTAGTGGCTTCTTAGCAATTTTATCAACTCTTTCATTTCTCAAAATCCCGATATGTCATGGAATCCACTGTAAGATAATTTCTTTAGAGTTTTTCAAGGCAATCAATCTTTCAATAATACTTAAAACCAAAAATTCGTCAGATTTTCCTTGAAGGGCATTCAATATAATTTATATAGAGGATTTTGAATCAGTCACAATTATAAATTTAGTACTTGCACATTCTATGAAATGTAATTTAGAGCCTCGAAAATTGCATATAATTCCGCCGACATGTTTGATGCATAATATGGAAGTCAAAAACTTAAGGAAGATTGAGTTTCGAAAGAAAAACTCCAGAACGAACCCCTGAACAATTATTTTCGCTCCGTCTGTGAAAATTGGAGAGTATGGTTTTGCCAATGAATCTTGAATAATTCTTAGAGACATCTGCTTTATAACTAAAGAGCTGGTTTCCTTTTTTGATGGAGTATATTCTTCAAGATCGCATTTGAGAGCAGCATCTAGATCAATTAATTGTAGAGGGAAAGGTAAGTCAAATCTTGATTTTGGGCACAGGACCCCGTCAAAGCAGTCACTACGCAACTCTTGAATCTTTTGGAAGGCGGAGACAAGGCCAGGCATGGATAGCTAATTTTGCTGCGAAAACGAGCCGTTTACAACCATCACTATATAGTTGGGGTTAATTTGGGAAGTAAAAGAAGGTAAACAAACAAGAATGAAGTGAATCCAACATTAATAATGATTTCAGCTGAAATAAAAGAATGTAAACAAACCAGACGCACCAATAATAACTAATGCCAGCTGACATAAGCGCGGCGTGGCGGCGGTGGTAATCCCAACTAGTGATGGGGAAGCCGCCCAATACCTCCTAGAATAATAAGAGAAGGCCAAACGACTGAAATTCGTTACGTCATGTAAGTAGGCTGATTTTATGTAATAAATCAGATGTGCTACTGTCAGTCGACGGGGTTTCATCTCTCACGACTAACTTATTTGTTTACAAATACCGAAAAATCAAAACTAGATTACATGTTTTACCGTTTTTGGGGGACAACCGGCACCCTGTAAAGCATGAGTTGGAACTAATGATTTAACACATCAGCCTACTTATATGACGTAATGATCTTCAGTTGTCTGGCCTTCTCTTATTACTCTAGGAGGTGTTGAGCCGCCTCGTTTTTAGCGCTATTCCGCCATCTCAGTTACCAATCCAGACGTTTTGTTTATATCTATGGGGATGTCCCTAATTAATATATTTAGTTCTGTATACATTGCAATAAGCCTGAGCTAGATTATTTATTTATAAAGAGTAAAAAAATTAATTCTAGACAAACACCGTTTTTGTCAGCGCTGTTATTTTGGAATCAATTTGTCAAGAATATTACGTAAAATTATTAAAAACACTTTTTTGGGTTTTATTGACACATTTTATTTTTATAAAACTAAACGTTTTACTATCACTTTGGCTGGCTTCGTCAGTAGATCTAGATTAATAAATTATTTATAAATTATAAATAAAACCTAAAAAAGTGTTTTAATGATTTCATATTATGGCACATGAAAGTCTAAGAGAGAATATTAGGTGCATAAGTTTAGTGATGCGAATAAAATGCTAAGTCAAAAAGCAGTTGCGCCAGTTCAAAAGTCAAAAAGCAGTTGACTGGATCCAAAAAGGCCAAAAAGTAGTAAGTGTAGTTTAGATACCCTCTTTGTTACTTACGGCCTTTTGCCTTAGTGCTTATGCTGTTCCGATGTATACTGCTTGTCAGCTCTTTATCTCAAAAACTATTGCAGATACAACTCTTTTGCTTAGATTGGTGAATTCCTTGAGTTCCAAAACATGTAAATTGATAGATAACTCAAATTTTTTATTTTGTCAGTTATGCATTTTTTGCTTAGCAGGGCAGCATGGAATTCTTTAGCCTGCCAATGGAAAAAAAGGCAATAATTGAATTTTTTACTATATGAACATAGAGTATAAAATTCTTTAGATCGACTTTAAATTTCTCTTAGGCGAATTTTTGACCCCCAAAAGGCTTTTTTATTACTAATTTGATTTCAATGAAATTCTCAGGTTAGATTTTAAGTATTTTAAACAAGGTAATAAACTATAATCGAGCAATTATTTTCAAGTATTAAAAAAGCTTATTTTCCGGAATTTTTGACAGAACTTTAGTTGTTTAGGCTACATGGTTTGACTATAATGTAGTTGCTATGATTAGTTTATTTTCCCCCATCTCAGCTGAGTTGTCGCTGTATGCTGAAAACAATATAACATAACCTTTTCTTGTTTATTTTTGCTCGCCGTTATGTTACGTTTTTAAATAAAATTCAATTGATATTTTGACAGACCTGTTTGTTAAATCAAATAGATCAACACTGATGTTTACTTGTTGAAGTTATAAATTATAGTCTACCAAAAGATAGGCATGTTGATGTGGAATGAATTGGTGTCGTACGGAATTATGCGATTAACTAATTTATGGGATAGAACTAATATCTATGTTGGAGAAAGATTTAAATTGAACAACTAATTAGAATGTGTTGTGCCATTGTAGCCTATGTCTCAGGTAACAAAATATGCATTAAGTGTTAAGTAAGCGTAATTGTACAATACTTAAATTACTTGATTTTTATTAATTTTGATTAATTAATCGTGGATTTTAAATTGTATTGTTTTTTTTCGCTCTACAATCTATTTACCTTTAATATTCTAAGCATAATTATTATTAAGTTACTTGCTTGTTTTGAGGTCTTAGCTAAAATCATTCTTTGTATGTATTTATTTGTAGGCTAGGCCTAGGATGTACGCCGGTTGACTTTGGACGGTTAGATGACGTTCCACTCTTCACATTCGAGGAGATGGAAACCTCCGTTCTCTCTCTAAAGAGCAACAAGGCTCCTGACCCGGACGGGATTCCCAGCGAGGCTTTAAAGAAAGTATTTTCAATTAATGCTGACTTTTTGTTGAGAATGTACAACGCCTGTTTGGTAGAAGGGGTGTTTCCGGCTCCCTATGGAAAACCGCAAGACTTACCACAAGACTACCACAAGTACTGATCAGCAAGGGCAAAGGTGATCCCGAGCTGTCGTCGTCCCACAGGCCTTTCTACATGTTGAACACGGCTGGGAAGCTGTTCGAGAAGCTGATCCGTTCCCGCCTGACCTCTGTCGTGGAAGCTGCCGGGGACTCATGCCCCCGTCAGTATGGCTTCAGAAAGGGACGGTCAACGATTGACGCTATCACCGAAGTCCATGGAGAGCTGTGAAGAGAGTCGAGAGCCACAACTATTTCTCTCGCTGAGTAGTGCTTCTTGTTACGCTTATGTCAAGAATGCCTTTAACTCGGCGAGGTGGGTCGATATGTTGGATGCGCTTCGCAACACCTTTCGCGTTCCTGCATATCTGTTGCGACTCATTGAGGATTATCTCCGCTCTCAAAGCCTTATTTACGACACAAGGGACGGAACGTGGACGATGGAAGTCACTTCTGGTGCCGCGCAAGATTCCATACTCGGCCAGGATATCTGGAATGTTGCCTATGACAGCCTCCTGAGGTCGGAGATGCCTGAGGAAACCACTTTGGTTGGGTACGCCAATGATGTCGCAGCTCTCATTGTCGCACGCAACGTTGAGCTGGCCCAACTAAAGTTGAACCGAGTCATGCATGTGGTCAACACATGGATGTCCGATCACGTTCTCTCGCTTGCTCTCCGTAAGACGGAGATTGTGATATTTACGAAGAAGAGGATAGACACCGTCATTCTGTTCCGAGTGGGAAGGGAGGTGGTCCAATCAATTCATGCTGCTAAGTACTTCGGGATTATGGTGGACACCAAGTTAAGCTGGAGGGATCAGATATATTCCGTACGGTGGACAAGGCCGCTAAGGTAGTCACTTACCTTAGTAGGCTGATGGCCAATGTCGGGGTTCCACGATCCAGCAGAAGACATCTGTTGATGTCTGCGTTTCAGTTCGTGCTTCTTTATGGAGCAGAGGTGTGGGCAGACGATCTCGATAAAGAGTAGTACAGGTTGCGACTCGCCCGGGTTCAACGTTGAGCGGCGCTCGGGGTGTGTTCCGCCTACCGGACAGTGTCCGAGCCTGCCGTCCTGGTGGTCGCCGGAGTTATCCCTGTCAAGCTCTTGGCAGGAGAGAGGAAGGCAATTTATCAGAGACATGTCGAGATTGGTAAGGACACGGCAAGAACAGCAGAGCGCTCTCCCGAACCTTCCAGCAGTGGCAACACAGCTGGGAGCACGACAACCGAGGACGATGGACTGCGCGACTTATCAAGCACGTCCAACCATGGGTGGATCGGCGGCCAATTCTTTATTTATTGCTCGGGCGTTCCCGACGATGCGGAACACACATTTTTCCGCTGCCCTCGTTGGGAAGGGTCCCGCCTGAAGGCCACACAAATTTTTGGTGCATTTTCGGTGGACTCGGTCTGCCAAAAGATCTTGGAGGATGAGGGCAACTGGGATTGTTTATCACAGTTCGTGCGGGGCATCCTCCTGGAAAAGAAACATGATCTGGACCGCGAAGTGGCCCAGATCCCTTGATCGAGTGGCTGGATAAGGAGTGAACCCCACGGGCATAAGCCAAATTTAGGCATAGCCCTACGTAATGTGATAAACAACTCCAGGTTAGAATCCTAAAGAGTAGAGGCGAGGTTTTTTAGTGGGTAAACCCGTTTTTAGGGGAGTCCCGCACTACAGGCTTGCCACCTGTGTGCGTAATCAATACCTCCTAGAATAATAAGAGAATTCTCTTATTACTCTAGGTGGTGTTGGCGTAATCCATTTTTCTTACCTCTCCCTCAAAAAAAAAGAAAAAAAAACATAATAAGCGTCACCTAATAACTCAAAAAGTGAGTAAAAAATTCTTGTACGGGACGGACATCGGAGCGTATTCCTAGTTAATTATTTTTGTGGGGAATGAAAAAAAAAGTGTGAGTGGTCGTCTGCGTCTATAGGAATCGCTACAGGGTCAACTATTCCTCATAAATTTGGTGGTGGTGGGGGAATTGGAGGGGACTTGCACCGCTTGCACTGTTGAGCGCGCAGCACTAAACTTGCATTGTTGAGTGCGTAGGAATTAGTCTGTTGCCGTTCCCGTACAGAGTTCACTTCACACTTCACTTTCACTCCACTCCAATGTTCAGTGTCCCCTTAGCCAGTGGCAA
Organism: Neoaliturus tenellus; assembly: GCA_030545055.2. Taxonomy (NCBI): domain Eukaryota; kingdom Metazoa; phylum Arthropoda; class Insecta; order Hemiptera; family Cicadellidae; genus Neoaliturus; species Neoaliturus tenellus. The sequence continues at coordinate 15,577 of JAQYXR010001845.1, read as the reverse complement.
TGTTTCAATGTTCCAACGGTTCATTGGATTAGAACTACACAAATTGAGACCCATTATGGAACCAATAAATTGTTTTTCTTTCATGCGATTCCCGCGTTAATGAGCTGTCAGATTTAGACTAGAGCTTCTATAGAAGCTCGAGACTGAGTCGAGACTCGACACGCATCCGCGGCGCCGCTAGTAATAATTGTTCCGATCTTTTATTGTAGGCCTACGCGCTATAAGTGTCATGTACGTGTTTTCGTGTCCGTGTGTTCCGTGTGTTATGTTATGTGTTTTGTATATTTTTTAAAAACTTTGACGCACCAATAGATGGGAAGCAAGTTCTTACTTGAGGATCTGAAGATTGCTGTAAGCCGAAACGCGTAATCCATAAAGGATTTCCAAGGATCAATCTGGCGGACCATAAGGTAATTTAACCTAGTTTAGAATATATACAGTAATTTTAAATTAAAAAAACTCCAAAAATCCAATAAATTTGTTTAATTTTAGGTTAACAAATTGTTTGGTAAATTACTGCGGTCATTTTCATCACTGATAAAACAAATAAATTATGTCTAGGTATTTCAGCCCCCTTAAGACGGGATCAGACTTCAGACATTGATTTAACATACAAGTACAAGTACAAGCATTGACTTTAGTATGTAAAGTCAGTGCTTCAGATCCAGTGATATAAATGATATTCAGAATCAGTGATATAAAATGTCAGCAATAATTTACTAAACAACAACATAAACTTAACATCACCAAGAATTACCCTTAAACAAATAATGAAGTTACTGATTTTAAAATGTCAGTCCTCAAATATCCAATACATTAATTCAGAATTTTATTTATTTAAATAACCAAATAAAATTCTTAATTTATTGGATATTTGAAAGTCCACAATAATTTACTAAACAACTCAACATCACCAACAAGGAATGACCTTTAAACAAATGATGAAGTACTAATTATTAATTTTTTAGCTGTTGTAAAATAAGTGTAAAATTATGCATGTGAAAACAGCCTACATGGGAAGTCTAGCCTATTTAAATTTAAGCCTTTCCTGTCTGATCTTGTGTTTATTCCTACACACTCAACAATGCAAGTAGTGCTGCGCGCTCAACAGTGCAAGTCTCCTCCAATTCCCCCACCACCACCAAATTTCCGAGGAATAGTTGACCCTGTAGCGATTCCTGGTCGTCTGTCTGGTCGAGTGGTGACAAATAACTAAATAAATAAGTATGAGTTGAGTAGAGATGAGGACAACAGCTTAATTTTACAGGCCTTAGGTAAGTCAATTGAATTTAAAAGAAACCTTCAAAGCATTAGGTCTACGGTACGAACTTTAATTGTTGAGTTCCTTACCTGTATAAAGTCCCAAACCATGACGTTCCTTTTACAGGTTGTAGGCCTATTTGTCCTAGTCGTAGGTTAGGCCTAGGGGCTAGGCCTGTATTTTGCTTATATATAAGTTGTTGAATGTTGTTTTTTCATACCGAAGTTAAAACTATCTCAAATTGAATCCTGATAAAACAAATTGGTAGTAGGCTAAGCTTAGGCTATGTCTATTGTTTGGTGAATGAGTTAAGTTTACAGCTTTGACACCTGATTTCATCTTGGCGAAACTTCGTTATCCTACTCCAACATTATAGTATCGATGTTAAAATTTCGATTTTGGGATAGTATTTTTATTTTATCGATGATACAATATTACACGATACGATAGTGATTTTATCACCTGATTTAGTTTTGTTTTAGTAATTAAAAATACCTTTTTTCAATAAAACAAATATGTTGCAAACAAGTAACTGAAAATAACAAAAATAAGTAGACTACAAATTTTAACTAATGTAGCCTAGGAATATAACATTTTCAAAGACAACACAATAAACTAGGCTAAGTTTATCTTGTGTATCTTAAGTGTAAGAAGATGCAGACTTCATTTGACCTAAAATGGCGTAAAATGCTGCCAAATATACGAATTAGAATGGTATTTTTCCCTATTGCATTTGAGGAACTACAGTAGACTCCCTCTTAACCGGCCACCCCGGGACCAGACTGTGGCTGTATAATTAATTGGCCGGTTAAACCGATGTAGGCCCTACCTTTAAAAACGCCAATCTATAATTTTGTATGGTATAGATGCAATTATACTTGATAAAACTCTTAAAACATTACCGTGTATAATTTATAGCTAGGCTAATCTCTCACACCCATGAAAACTAACGACTACCTAAACTAAACTAGGCCTAATAATATTGTTTCTTTATTGTTATCATCTTTATTATGGTTTATACTAGATTGCAGATGCAAACGCATTGCAGGTCCCCCTGTGACAGGTAGGCCTATTCACTTCTGTCCAGGATTTAATATGTTTGAGAGAACGTCAATATGACATGTTGAATTAAAATATAGGCTTGATAAGAAAATATTTCCGGTCGGTTAAAGCCGGTCATATGTTGTGATAAAAAATAGCCTGTTTAAAAGTTGTTGATTTTGTGTCAGGGCAGACCGGTTAAAAGGTGGTTGGTTAAAGGGAGTCTATTGTACGGGTTTTAACCCTTTCCACTCGTATGTCGGGTCAGCCCCTCCCGCCGTTTTTAGCGACTTTCTCCCATGTTGGGCCTGACCCAACAAGCACTTGTGTATATATTATATTATATACATATAGGCCTATATATATGTTTTTATACAGTATATTATATGTCATTACATATATTAGCATGTTATTATACATAAATATATGTTTGTACATACATGTATATGTACAAACATATGTGTGTATACATATACGTATACATAAATAGGCGAAACTTCGTTATCCGTCTCCACCGTTATTATCGATGTGGACATTTCGATATTGCGATAATATTGCTATTATATCGATGATACAATTACACGATACGATTACGATTTTATCACCTGATTTAGTTTCTTATTCTAATGTAATGAAATAAAACAATTAAACAAATACCGTATAGCCTATATTCAAACAAGTAACTGAAAATAACAACAACAGGAAAAGTAAAAATTGTATGTAATGTAACCTGTAACAAAGAACAACACAAAATAAACTAGGCCTAACCAAGTTTTTTGTGTAGCTGTATCTAAATTCAAATTGTGAGAAGAAGCAGACTTTGTTAGATCTAAAATGGCGTCACAAATCAGAAAGGTTTTTTTTTGCTATTGTATTGAGAGAATATGCATTTTAAATGTTTCCAAACACCATTAATTTTTTTTTTTTTTTCAACCATTGAGTTTGTTGTTATAAACATCGCTATCAATTAAAGTGACGGAGGTTTACCGTTACACTGGTTAGGTTAGATTATTATTATGATACATATCTCTTCTCAGTATCGTTGTTGATTCGATAGTTTTCATCGCTCAATTTCAATCGCAATATCGAAATGTCCACATCGATAATAACGGTGGAGACGGATAACGAAGTTTCGCCCATAAATATATACATTATATACATGTATTTCTATTTGTATATGATTATATACATTACGTATATGTAGGTACAAGCATATGTATATTACATAATATGTATATATTATATAGCCTAAGTGAGAATGTATTTTTTATTTCGGTTCCTTATTAATTTGTTGCTAGGCAAGAAATTGAATAAAATATGTCAATTGTAGGCATTGTAGATTTTTTATTGATGTAATGTATAGGTCCTACGTCTACATAAGATGTACGTACATATAAGGGTGTTCGGAAAAAACGTTTCAGGAATTCAGAAGGTTATTGCCCACATCAAAATAAGCAAAAAAGTTCCTATAACATATGTGTCCTAAAATGCTTCGTTAACCCGCTAGCCGCCATTTTGTTTTTTACACTAAATAGTTTTTATTTCCGTAATGGATCATTGTATTAAGTTGATATTTGGAATGCACCTTTTTCATAGCAATACCCATTTTCAAGAAAAAAATTATTTTTTTCAATGTGTATTTTCAAAATGGCGGCCATTTTAAAATTTTAAACTAAAATATCTCAAAACCGGTAAATTTAAAAAAAAATTTACTATACACAAAAAAGTTGACAAATTTTACTAACTTATCTAACCAATGGTACCAAGTTTGTAAGGATTTGACTACAAATAACTGAGTTATTGAGATTTTTATGCATAAAAACCTTGTTTTTGCATTGTAATTAATGCAAATTAAGGTAATTTTAATTGAACAATCTCAATAACTCAGTTATTTGTTGTCAGATCCTTATAAACTTGGTACCATTGGTTAGGTAATTAAATTTGCCAACTTTTTTGTGTATAGTAAAATTTTTATAAAATTTACCGATTTTTAGATATTTAAGTTTAAAATTTTAAAATGGCCGCCATTTTGAAAATACACATTGGAAAAAAATAAACTTTTTCTTGAAAATGGGTATTGCTATGATAAAGGTGCATGCCAAATATCAATTTAATACAATGATCCATTACGGAAATAAAAATTATTTAGTGTAAAAAACAAAATGGCGGCTAGCGGGTAACGAACCATTTTAGGACATATGTTTATAGAAACTTTTTTGCTTATTTTTATGTGGGCAATAACCTCCTGAATTCCTGAAACGTTTTTTCCGAACACCCTGTATAATAAGTAATATATTCCTTATTAGATGGTCTTTTAACCCTCCAGAGGTCGCTTAAAATTTAAAACGCCGTCTCTCGCTCAAGGAGGTTTCCTCCGGGTTTTAAATAAGTGCACAAAATATATTATAAATACTTTTATTGTTTGAAATAAAAGCAGAAAATGATTGTAAAATAGATTTCACGCAATATCCTTGCAAGACAGAGCAAGAATGGTAAAGTTAATTTAACAAATAAAATAATTATAACTATTATGGATTATACAAAACATATTTCACTTTTTTACTTAAAACTTAATATTTTTCAATAACAGTTTTGTAAAATAGTATGAAAATAGTAAAAAGAACGTTTTGGGGTACAAATAAAAAAGATTTTGTATAAAACTGAACTATCAGATTATATATAAAATACTATGGCGTGTTCCTGCATAAACCATAAATTAAATGGTATAACAAAGATACTACAATCAATTTAAATAGTTATACATGGAAAAATAAAAAGTTACTTCAATTAAAAACAAATCTAAAATGGCAACTGTAGCCTAAACAATTACAAATAACCAAATAAAAAACGATCGCACACGGACTCTTCCTCCGGGTAACCAAATAAAAAACGATCGCACACGGACTCTTCCTCCGGGTTCACAAAACACACAAGGACGCTCACGGAGGAATCGTCCAGCACCTCAGGACAGCGCTCGCCAAACTGACCCTGGACGCTGAAAGCGGGATAAGGGTACGTCAAACACATGGTGAGGAAGGGGGCGACAGCTACACAAAAGGACAGTGCTGTCAACCAAAAGATAAATATTTCCCACAACAAAAAAAAATTGACCCGGAGGATTCCTCCGCTTAGCGTCCTCTCGAGGGTTAAAATATGTATAAGTTACATTTTAATTTGTAATAAGCTTATTAGCCGACATATAGTGGTTAACATCTAGAATTTTATGATTAAAATATAAAATGTTAACTTGGCTATTATTACATGTATAAAAAATTTAATAAAAACAATTTTCTCTCAAAATAAATGTTGTTAACTTATACCTTATCAACTAATGTGAAATAAAAACACAAAATTCAGCTTTCCAAAATTAAAATACACAAAAAATAAATTATTAAGTAAACAGCTGTTCTTTCTGCCTCCAATTAAATACAAGGGGATAGGAACAGGCCAGTCAAGAAAATGAGAGTGGAAAGGATTAAATATGTTTCCATTGATTGAAAAACCATTGATTTTGTTATAAATATCACTGTCCATAAAAGTGATGGAGGTTTACGGTTAGATTGTTAGGTTAGATTATTATTATAATTATTATTGCCTCAATATCATTGTTGATTCAATTGTTTTTATTGCACAATCGCAAAATCGAAATTTTAACATTGATAATAACGGTGGAGTAGGATAACGAAGTTTCACCTTCATCTTAAAAGTAGGCCTATACCTAGTAATTTTAAAAACATTGCCTCAAGGTGTCTAATTGGTTGCGTTTGGTAGCCTACATGTTCCAAACCTTCAAAGTTCATCATCAACCATGTCTTCCAATCCACTTTGCTGTAAATAAGTGTTTATGTTAGACCCCCAATAAATGTTTTAAAGGTTTTGCAAACTTTAGGCCTAAATAAAAATTAGGTTAGTAATTTCTTTTTTTTTTTTTTTGGCTTGTGCTTTAACCCTCCGAGCGTTCAATGTTGCACCCCTGGAGAGTTACGTTTTTTTTTTAAGGTTTTGCTTAGGTACTTGTAAATAGAAATTATTAAAAATATATTTTATGACCCAATACTATAAATAATGTATACACTGTATTATACGAAAGTAGATATTAAACCTTTTAACAATACCGTACAAAAGATTGCTAGGTACCCTTATTTTTTGTAACCAAAATTAGGCTATATGTTAAAAATTAAAAAAAGTTCAAAGAAAATAAACTTTATGTAACTTTGCTCTCCCCTAAAAAATTTTAGACACACATAAAATTCTGAAATTTTGTTTAGAATGTTATCTAGAACAATTAAATATATAATTAATATACACAAGAAGCATTTGAAAAAATTTATGATGAATAAAAAAAATTCTTTCTACGTTACTTAGCCTAAGAACACATGTAAAATCAAGCTAGGAACATTACACTAATTCCTACTCATATTTACGGTTAGAAACTCAATTTAACATAAGCTATTAATTTATTTCAATAATGTAAACAAACAGTATTGATATCACTTTAAATCATTCAAAACTTTAAAATAATTGGTAAAACAAGTATTTCGTTGTTTACGAAGTTAGCTGATGGCAACATTTTTTCCACAGATGTTTCATTGAATATTACAAATAACTAATCACATGCCGCCATTTGAAATGGGTGTTTCTAGATAACTTAGAATCTCCCGGTAACAGCGGTAGCATTTATGGCTGCATTTCTGTCATTCACTATAAATTTACGTCACGTTTAACCTCAGAAGGTTAATACTACAGGGTGTTCGGAAACTCTTCCAAATCTACGTGAGGTTATTCCTTGGGTCAAAACAAACAAATTTTGTTACATAGGCCTACTGTTAAGTCGTATTTTGCTTAGCTTTGGGTGATTCTCTAAAAAGATGGCAGTTCCATGCTATTTTAAATTTAAAGGGTACTGGGTAACAATATGTTTTATCAATTTTTCAACAATATCAAAAAACCAATTTTTTGGATTTACAAAAAAACTATTAAGCCTACATTGAAATAAATTTTGCTTAAATCAAGCTCAAAAACCTAAATAATCCACTATTTAATTTATTGCTCTACGTCAAGTGGTTGCGGAGAAAATTCAATTTTTCACTTAGCGGTAAACGCAGCACGTTGTTTACTCAGACGCGCTTAGAGTCAAATTTGTGCTGGTAGCTATCCGGCTAAGCCATCAAGACATTAATGTTTCTAGGGCTAGGCTTTTTTATATTTTTGGGCTGGAGAAGGTATGTGTCAGTTATCTGATATCGTCTATTTTTTAGTTACATTAATGAATTGTATAGCCTACTAAATCAACAAAACATTCTGGGTTTGGTGGGAGGGAGTTCACAACGATCTAAAGGGATTTTGATTTTGTTGGGTGGATTCACTTCCTCCGTCTGAAGATATTAAAGAATTTTTTTTATTTATAATTTACTTTTATTCTTAATTTTTACGAAATTGGGACAGTAGCAAAACCAACTGTGACACTGAGATAAGAGTGGAACACCAGGACTGTTCCCGTCAAACAGGTATGGCCAACCGAATGGTATGGCAATCCTAGTCATAAGGCTAACTTCACTTGAAATTACCTTACCAAATTGGAAGTTTTGACGGAAGCCAGATTATTTCAAAAATGAAATCAGTGGAGAATCTTAATGTGTTAATTTTATTCTTATCTATATTACAAAGTTTTTTTTTATATTAAAGAACCTCTTTTAGAAAAGAGGCCCAAACATAACTGATGTAAATTAATGTGGAGGGCATACCAGGAATGTACACTGGTGACCTTATGAACTAGAGTCCAAGATACTAACATGGATTAAAAGATACGCTTAATCTATGATACTAACCACTGAGCTAGCGGGACACCCAATCCCATTTTAATGCTCCAATTGAGCAGGCTTAATTTTTAGATAAACTGCTGGTCTATTTTTTACTTTTGAAAGTATGTAAGCCTCTTAATAGCAAAGAGTGACATAAATTTAATGAGTCCTTTTTTAGATGCCCTATGAAATGCAATGAGTCTTTTTTTAGCTAAAATGCAGATAGACTTTGTCATTTTTGGGTAATTGAGTGCAAAGTGGTAGGGGCCTAAATATATTAGTCCATCAGGCTTACCGTAGGTATTTACACTTAATTCTGTTTATCCAGCTGTTAATATTTTTCAGATTTAGAAGATGTTCACTCCAAGATGGATTCGGCGTATGATCAGGAGGCATATGAAACCGATGCATGAATATGATGCTGTTAGATGGCAGATGAGGCTTTCATTTGTCTACGCTTTTTTTGCGTGGAATGCTTTTGGAATAGTTTGTTATTACATATATAGCCGAAAAAACCAACTTATCAGATTTTTATGGAATAACACTCGAGGATGACAAAAAGCAAAGGCCAGGTAAGTTAAATGTATATTATTGAGGCTAATTAGCAATGAACCATTGTCAAAGACCTTATTTTAAAGCTGCTTGCGTAAACAATGTGCTAATGCATTACTATTTTTACATGGTTTTTTCAAAATAAATAGCAGATTTAGCCTATTAAATGAAACCCGTTAATCAACCTAGTAATATTTATTTATCTTTGGGTGCAATAAAGGTCTCTCAGGCACCCAGATCTTGCGCCATGAGATTTTTGTATTATAACTTGAAGAAGAATTTTTGTTTTATATTATAAGAATCCCTCAGTAAAATAAGCTTTAAAACCTATATTTAGTCATATTTTAACACTTTGAGCCCTAAGCCCGAGTGTAGTTTAGGGCATCATAACAATATAGGCCTACTTGGCGTGACATAAAATAAATATAAGTGAAATTAGAAACAGTTTCATTTTGGCATATTGGAGTACAAATATGGTTATATTCTATATTTCAAAGCCGTAGTGGCACACAGTAAATGTAAGTAAAAAGTAGCAAAATCTGTGTGTGACCAAGGTACAACTCTCAAAGAATCAACCTATCCCGTCAACTTCCATGCATGCCACCATTTATTTTGCATGGGCCCTCCCACCAACGTTGCCACAGATCTGCTAACTTCACTGCACCACCATGTCAGAAGAATTTTTTTTTTGGAAATATAATCAATGTACGACCATCCCAGCTTAAATTTTCATCAAATATAAGACCTAGAAATTTTGTTGTTTCTACCATATCCTCATATATAACAATATCTGGACTGAATTTCGTTCTTGCTTGTTTTGTAGAAAATGAAATAAAATTTGATTTATTTGGATTTAGATAAAGATTTTGGTTAACGAAAAATTCTTTGACCTTTGACAAATTAACAAATGATGAAATTTCAAATCTTCTTTAGTTTTGCCTGCAATTGTTACGTTTGCATCATGAGGTGCCCTGCAATGCTCCGGGCAATCCCCTGATGCAACACAGGAAGAGGAGTGGGTCCCCAGAATAGAACCTTGTGGAACTCCATGTTTAACAGTTTCTAAATTTGAAGAGAATTTTTGTCTAAATTGGAATTTGCAAGAAGGATGAGAAGACGTTATTTTGTATTTCCACATATTGTTGTCTATTATTTAAGTAAGAATTGAACCAGGAAAACTCTTTCCCTTTAACGTTTAAATTATTCAGACATTCTATTAATTTAAAATGTGACACACTGTCAAAAGCTCTGGTAAGGTCTAAAAATATTAGAATTACCTTTTTCATTACTATCTACAGAGTTAATCACTGATTCGATAAAATGTATACAGGCTGTAATGGTTGATTTTCCTTGCCTAAAACCATGCTGGTGATGATCTAGCAAATTATTTTTCTCTAAATAATCTAAAACCTGATTATATACTTTTTTTTTTAATTTTTGCGAATGTAGGGATTAATGAAACTGGTCTGTAACAAGTGGGATCATCTTTATCCCCCTTTTTAAACATCGGTATCACTTTTGCAATTTACAGTTTATCTGGAAAAAATCCTGATATAAGTGAAGAGTTTATAACATGAGTGAGCGGTTTTTAAAATTAAAAAAAGAGATTGTTTAACTAGGGTAATGGAACCTCATCTACACCTGTAGAAAATTTTATTTTCGAAAGCCATTTACTTTTTTAACTTCGTTTTCGTCAACCTGTTGAAATTGAAAACTGGTGCTGAACTAGAGAATTTTGTATAAGTGTGGTTTTTATTATTGTTTGGTTGTATATGCGGAAATACAATATTTTCTACAGCATTAATAAAAAATTGATTAAATAGATTACTCACTTCAAGGGGATCTGAATGATGTGTACCATTAATGGTTAAATCAATATTACATGTGGATTTTGCCTTATTTGTTATTTCAGAACGTACAATCGACCAAGTTGCCTTAGATTTATTTGTTGAGCTTGAAATCGTATTATCGTAAATACATCTTTTTTCACTGTTCATCTGGCCATTAAGCTCTTTTTTTTAACTTTTTAATTTTCATTTTCAAGCAATCATCTTTGAAATTCTAAAATTACGTTCTAATTCTACTATATTCCTCTTTTTAAACTTAACATCTCTAGAAATCCAATGGTTGGCAGTATTACAATTCAATTAAAATTCAGTGATCACCAAAAACTACAGTCGTACTTTAACAGATGTTTAAAATGCTCAAACCAATCTCAATGTTATTCTAATGGGAAAATTTAAAATTTAATTTGTGGATAGCACCTTTATTTTAAGTCAGATCCTCATAAATTTTTGGCGGAAACAACTACGGACCAAGTCCTAACCAACGACACAAAAAACATGAAAATCGATTGAGAATTGTAGGAGGAGTTCCCTACACAAAAAACCCTTAGCATATTAAATAAGTATAGATATAAAATATAAAATTTTATTTCATATCTAAAATTAATCTGGTTGTAAAATGGTACATCAAATTATGCAAAAGGATTACGTTCACGGATTAAAGTGGCGAAAATGATGATTATCTTGTTCATTAAATAGTTCTGTGGTTTTATACAACAGCCAAATTAGAATAAGCCAATAAATCGGTTTTTTTTTTGGGGGGGGGGGGGGCGTAATTGTGACCTTTGGCCTAGGGCGTCCAAAAGTGTTAATCCAGGCCTGCCTGTAGTGTTCATTTGTTTAACCCTATGTTGTTAAGCTTTGATATAAAATAAATTAGTCTCAGCGAACATTGACGACAAGTAGGCCTACCCTTGTCGCAGCAGACATGCAAACTCAGCGAATCTCCAATAAAATTTGGTATCATTTATTTTCCTCATATGATTGTTTTAATATGGGATTAAAATGAAGGTTTGTTGTCATGGGGGTGTTATAAGCAAATAGACAATAATTCCTTCTCAGTGCTAGTGCATGCTAAATTGTATCAAATTCTGGTATTTTTTATTTTCCCCACAAACCCCATGGGGTGAGTGTACGTATGTTTGCCGCCAAATGAGTGTTGTAAACAAATATAAGTTACACTCTGCCTAGTGAATGTAGGCCTAAATTATATTTTTTATCAAAATATGTAAAACACATTTTTGGATTTTCTCTGTAAACTGTAGAGCCAGGTTAAAAATTTAAAATACTAAATTGTTTGTTTTTCAAGCTCTTTTGGAACCCCATAAAACCCCATTCCATGGTTACATACAAATATATGAATTTGAAACGAATGGTCTTTTTGTCTTCTAGGGACCTCAAAACGAAAAAGTATCATAGTCTTACAAAGTGTCGTCTTAGGTCTTACGTGACTACTACCGTAATTTCCCTATAGGGAAATTCACTCATAAAAGTGGCAAATAAATAAGCCAGGGTACTGATTTTACTTTCCAGGGGAAATATCAATGAATAAAACTTGATTATTTATGTTATCATAAAGCTGCGTCCGCATTAGCCAAACAATGTTCTCAAACTATTGTTCGTTCGTTGCTAACCTCTTAGAATGTAAATCATATGGACGGTAATTGTATGTTAGGAATGTTTGTTGAATTTTTGTGTTCGCCGAACAAGTTCACCATGAATGTTCGTGCCAATGCGGACGCGACTTAAGTTTGTCACATTACAAAAAGTAAAAGATAGCAACAAGCAGCTTTAACATGTTTTAAAATAAGACAAGCAAAACATATGAAAATTGACTTAGCTGAGTGAAGGAAGAACTCTATTTGCATGTAAAATCCAGGTGTCAGCCAGTCACCTGAAAAGTGGTTTCATCTGTATTTGGATTGGAATTTAAAATGTTGATTTCTTCAGTTTTTGCTTCTAAAAAGTTTATGGTCCTTCCTTAGATTAAAGTTAGTAAACTTCAACCTTGATAAATAGAAAACTGATTGTTGACATTTTGTTTTAGGTGCTTACTACGCTGAACTGTTTAAAGCACAGAATGCAAAAATTATAAAAATAGATGGATTTAAAGTTGTTGAAACTGTTGACTATGTACCTGTAGACTATGAAGCAAAGAAAAGGGAATTGTGATGATTCTTCTGTGAAACAAAGAAAATCAAATCGTGAATGAGCCTACTGGTAATGTGGTGTAAATTGTTGTTGTAGGTCATTAATAAAAATAAAAGGTATTTATTAAGAATTGCTTTTCAGTTTGATGAAACTTGATTTTTATGATTATTATTTTGTTCCCTATTTATTTATTTATTTTGTCACAATTACAATTTACCATCAAAACGTCTGAGGAAAACTCACAAGGTCTTATTCTTGCTCAAATACAAGTGACAAACAATTTTCCTTAATTTTCCTGCGTTAAAAAGAAGGCTCCATCATTAAAAAAAAAAATTGGGATCAATTGCAGCAGTTAATTTGGTAACCAAGCGTGGCGAGCGAAAAGTGATGTGTTATACCTCTTAGAATTAAAAATATTTCTGCTGCACTTGATCCAAAATTTCATACTTGTATATGTTAATAAGTTTAAAAAGACTTGCTCTACAATTTTTTTATATTTTTCAATGTTTTAAAGAAGAAAAAACTAAAGGCCAAAAAATTAATTTCTTTAAAAGTACTAAATGCTACAAATTTTTCTTTAACTGTAGAATAAGTATTATGTGTCTGAAAGTGTGTAACGGACCTCTATTGTAGGCAATTTTTATAAGGAATCTTAGGATACATCATTCGTACTTAGTAGGGTATGTGTTATATTATGTGTAAACGAACCATGTCGGATTTATTAGCACTTATAAAAAACTTTATCAATTCCTGACTCGCCAATGGCACTCATCAGCTGTTGTATAGAATTTAAATTAAAGTTAAAAAAGGTTACTAGCCCATACTGACCCATGTTTTCATGTACATCACATAAGGGTACCATTTAAAAGAAAAAAAAAACCATTATATTTTCTCCCCCTATACCATAAGTTATGGATTAATCATTTTTTGATCAAAATTTTTGAATTTTGAGTTGTTGGATTTTTTATTCTGGTGACTCCTGAGTCAAAAAGTGATGTTCAGAGTGATGTCTATCTGTGTGTGTCTGGATGTTAGAAGAGCTAGAAGTGGCCCCAATGGACCGATTTTGATTAAATTTTGCATATTGCAGGAAAGAATTATGTTAAACATGTTTACACTCTTTAGGTTAGGTTCTGGTTATGAAATAGTGATGAAGACTGTCAGCTGTTATTGAAAGAGTACCAACATCACAACATTGTATTTACTATATTGTCAAGAAACCTAGCATGTTGCGGCAATTTATATACCGCTACAAAGTCCCAAGACTCTGCAATAGACCAGTATTTCACAATCGACAATTTTTTTGCTGAGCAACACTGGCTTATATCTGAGCCACTGTCCAAATTTAGCGGTCTGGCTGTTTCATAATAATGGGCTTGGCAATATCTAAATTATATACTCCCGAATGTGTAACTCACTCACTCATTCACTCACTCATCGGGGTATCAGAAATTCGTTAATTGTCGGTAAAGTAGATCTCCTATATATCACTTACTACCGTGTGATTCCCAAGCGAGAACTAAACTTACCGACCTGTATTACTGAGAAAATTGCCAACATACTGGGAGTCTCGGATTACCGAATCACCCTTTTTAAGAAATTTTATAACATTAACCAATTGTGCCTTTATAGGTAAAGCGGTCTATTCACCGAGAGTAATTTCGATGTACAGGGTGTATCTGAAATTACCTCTCCAGACCGGAAGTCACTGATGACAAATACAAACTCTCACTTTAAATAATTTTTTTTTAGTTTTACACGATTTTTAAGAAAACTTTACAATTTGATCTTGTACGCGTAATTTTAGCAGTTTATTAAATATTTGAGGTTAAAATTTTCCTCATTCTTCTCTGAGCATTTTAGGTTAAGCAAAAATGTCTCGGCACAAAAATGTCATAGACTCTTTAAATACGTTTCCAACAAAAATTGTCAGTTTGGTCCAAAATGTTTTTTTATTAAATTTACAACATGACGGAGATTAATGAACATGTATTTAAATGTTTAGTGATAATTGATGTTTTATGATGGTATATTATTTTAAATGAGGTTCTTAGACATTTACATGTTTGGTACGTTCTGTTATATGTAAAATGTTCAGACATAATTTTTTTATTAAATTTACAACATGACGGAGATTAATGAACATGTATTTAAATGTTTAGTAAAACTAATCACGTGATAATTGATGTTTTATGATGGTATATTATTTTAAATGAGGTTCTTAGACATTTACATGTTTGGTAAGTTCTGTTATATGTAAAATGTTCAGACATAATATATGTTAAATTTTCCCCAGTTAAAAAAAATGTCATGTTATTTATTATTCTAAATCAGTATGATTAGGGTTTTTAAATATTAAATTTTAAAGTTGCTTCAAAATTACGTCTGGTCCCCTCTGTATTGAAATCAGTGTCAATCAACAGAGCAAAATATGTTTACCTACAACGGAACTATTTTTTTTTTTTTGTACAATTTTAAAAGAGGTGCAAGGTTGGTATGGGACACCCGGAAAGACAGTATCATATTTGCACGATAGTACTCCGAAAAATTGGTTCTTTATTTGGGATGGCACTTAATTTCTAACGAACTCATTAGGAAGTACATCATTGACTTTACCTGATAGCATGCTAATTTAATTTTACAATTCAACAAAAATTTTAACTAAAATAGCAGATTACACAATTGATTTATCTTTTAGTGCGTACTAAGTTAATGTTTAATTTAAAAAGGTGGCAGTACAGTATTTTCATTTAAAATTAAAAAGCTTTTTTATTTCCTGCCCCAGAAAACTATCTGATTTCAAAATTTTGCGACCAAACATTTTTACCCAAATTAAATATGACATTATTTTTTTCTACTCTAGCGGCCAAACTATAACATCTGAGGCAATCCTCGCGAACATCTTTCAAGTTACTACAAGTTTGGTT
>JAQYXR010001844.1:0-22900 GCA_030545055.2 Neoaliturus tenellus | reverse complement strand
ACTATTTTTTATTTTATTTTAATAATCGCCAAGACCGTGCAATATTTGTTAAGACATTCAGGATTAACAATCCATAAACTTAACAAATTTGATACCACACCTATAACCCCCAAAAATAATTTCTATGAAATATTCTTACTTGTATTATTTTAGTGTGACCTTGTGGTTATAGTTTGTACATTGTGTTGAAAACGTGAGAAGTGTGCGATAAACTTGAACAATTTGAGACATTTAATTTACTTGTCCATACTTTTAATACACATTAGGCCTATTTCACATTTAATTGTGGTTTTGAACTGAAATCGACAATTTCCTTACATTGTAATTGTGTTCATTTCGGGGATACTTGGCTTATGACAAACCCAAAACAATTAATTATTATATAATAATGTTAAAATATTGAGTTCTAAAAATGTATCAATGTTATCATTACTGTATATAACATACTTCACCATAAATTATTCGTTGAAATTGGTATAAATCATACACCTTCAAAAATAACACATTCCATCAGCTCCAAAATATTTCTATGCCTCAAAACCAAACACCCAGTGCCATTAGTTATTCCAGACACTCCTGAATATTCGGACCCGTGAGATTCCGGCGATCAATAACTCTGACTTCTGGTATCGGCGAAGAAGCTGCGGACAGCGCCTCTTAAAACGTCCGCCATATTAATTATAAACAGCGACCCGCGATTTGGCCGGAGCCCAAAGTGGGGCCCATCTGGTCGGGATGCGATATGCTTAGATTTATGGGGGCTCCGTAATATCAAAGTTTCACTTTTATGGCAGCCACAAAATATAATCTTTCATTTTAGATATGTTAGTTTCTTTTGCTTTTTTTCCAAATTCGTCCAAGCAACAGAGACGGAAACTATGCGTAATGAGTGTTTTTTTTACATAGTGGTAAGTGGTGGAAGCTTTTTACCAACAATCACTGGCGATTTTTCGAGTAATACATTCGGAATTTGTTAACAAAGAGCTTGTAAATGTCCTTCGAATTTTTGGCGTGCGACATCAGACAATTACTTCTTATTCGCCGTCCCAGAGCGGTGTTGCTGGAAGGGCGAATCACAAGTCTTTTTTTTTTTTTAGAAAACAATTTGTGCTCGTTTGCATGATTCAGGCTTGGACAAAGAGTATTGGGCAGAAGCAGCTAATACAGTAAATTATTTGCAGAATCGATCCGTCACTAAAGCCGTTTTGGGATAAACATCTGAAGAGATGAGGTCATGCAAAATGTTGACCTATTGAGATTTATTGTATATACATAAACGATGATAATAAATTATTATTATAAATAATGTTGGCCAATTAGTCTATACCTATAATTGAGCGATTTTTCAAAAATAGATACTGAGTAAAACAAATAATGTTCAAGCTAAATCAGAATGTTTTCTTATTGTGCTGATAGAATAACAAAGAATTATTATCATCAACTCTTACATTATGACATTCACTGTACTGATATACTATTATTATAGACTATTACTTATACACCAAGAGCCGTAAACATCAAACTAATACAATAAAATAATAAACGGTAAGACTGTTCAACATCGACAAAAAAATTAGTATTGCATTACAAGAGACAAAAACAAAATTATTTGGGATCTCACAATAAGAAAATCTATGTCAAGTATTACGGTTTGGTAGAGCCTACTGAAGCCAGTCACATTTTCCATGCCTTGGCTAATCCACTTGGTTTAATCTACCGTGAATCGCATGTTGGTTGCTGCAGCCAAGCGTTTATATTTGCCAGCAAACAGTGACCTTGTTTCAAATAACCATTCGATGAATAATGTATAAATTAATTATATTTCATAGTTTAAAGGTTATTATTGTATAATAACTTGATGAAATGGATTTAAAAGATTTAAAGATATTTGTTTTACTCACCTAAAATGGATCCATTAAAGTATGTCTTTAAGAGTCATCTTCACCCCTGGGCTAGTAGCCCATTGTTGCGTATTCGGCAATGTTAACCATACGGCTTTTAATGCAAAACATGGTATAGCATTCCCCTGTTTCGGAAGCCGTTTTTCAACCGATTTTCTTTAAACTTGGTAAGTGTTTAGTTAAATAGTTATACTATGTCGCTCATACCTCGGAATTTTGAAAATTTACCAAATATTACTAAGGAAAATCGAGTTACTTTGCGGCGTCTCAAAGAGTAATATTTGTTCAATTTTCAAAATTCTGAGGTATGAGCGACATAGTATAACTATTCAACTAAACACTTACCAAGTTTAAAGAAAATCGGTTGAAAAACGGCCTCCAAAACAGGGGAATGCTATACCATGTTTTGCATTAAAAGCCGTATGGTTAACATTGCCGACTGCACAACAATGGGCTACTGGTCCAGGGGTGAACATGACTCTTAACATGTTGTCAACAATGTAAACTTTTACTCGTCCTGTCGAATTTTGCCTACTTCAAATATAGTAGTGTTGTCTCAAGATTTCATTAAATTTAATAAATATTCAGTGCAAGTCTCTATACACATTCATAGGTATGGTACCACATATGCAAAGTTGAATAACCTTGAAGTAATGTTAATGTTATATTGCAACAACAATGCAACACCTAATGATCGGTGTCATCAAAATTCCACTAGGTTGCACTGATTTCTCATTAGGTGCTTGAAGCACATTCATTGCAACGGCAGACTTGGTGACAGATTTAGCATTGCAATGAGCAATAACCAATCGTCAGCCTTGATGAGGTCAAACTGCGTTGCCCCGGCGACATTTCTGATTGGAGCAAATTTATACGGGGCGGACCGTCCGCGAGTTAAACTTGGCACATCGGACAGGCCAATTAGTCTTGTAGTTTATTGCCTATGTTGGTGCTGGTCTTACTGACTGTTTAGCGGGGCATTAACTTATCAGACGCAAAATAAACTGAGTCTTTGACCCAACATATTGTAATGCAAAAAACACCCAATTTTGGTGCCTCATTTTTAAAATAATTTTAGTTTCATATACCTTTAAAAAACTATAAATCAACATATAACTTTAATTTTTTTTTAAACGTTTCTCTCCGAGTATTAGAAGTACAGAATACGGACCTAACGGGACCTTTATGGATTGTTGTAAATCATAATATTTCATTTCCTTTCTGTTCAAAGTTGTAAAGTAGGCTGGTACACATTAACCGTACACTAACCTTATTCTTTCAATACTTAAGTTCCTAAATTTTGCAAGCATTTTAAAATAAGTTTGTTTAAGGAATGGTCTTAAAAGAATACTACATAAAAATGAAGCTAAAGTTGATTTTAAATTACTGCAAATCTACAACTCACTAGAGAAATATGGTCCAACAGACAACCAAAAAGAGATGACAATTTTATTTACTACAAATACCATGAATAATGACCAGCCGTGCTCTTATAGCCTATAACCTCGAGATAGGTTATGCCTCCAGTATATCTCAAGCTAAGAGATGAGGAATAATAAACTTCATCCCCCTTGATGCACGGAATGCTTCGCCCATAAAACTTCATACTTCGCTAGTTAGCGTCGTATGGGTGCGATGCTGGTTTTATACCTAACGGGATCTTTATGGATTGTTGCAAATCATTTTTCATTTCCTTTCTGTTTAAAGTTGTAAAATATATTGAAACTGAGACCATATTGTGCGATTTCGTATGGATTTCCATCAACCAATTGATATTACAAATAATTTGAGTAAGATCATGATCACGAGTCAGTGGTGAATGCTATTCTTTGGATGGTTGACCATCTAATCTATAAAAGGACGATATTTTTATTATTTTATTGTTAAATGTTTTACAAAATTTAAGAAAAATAGTGGATGCAATGAATTCATTCAGACTTTAAGCCTCTAATCAGATATTAAAAAACTTGAAATAACTACTTATTAGCTTAACCTCAATGGTCGGTTATATGTAAGAGGGGTATAGGTATAAGTAAATAATTTTGAAGGTTATTTTTAAGTTAATTTTTTATTAGGCCTACCACCCAAAGGTGTTTCATAAACGGAGATTCCAAATAATATAGCTCATAAAAATACATTTTTACTACAGTTTACATAAAAAAGAATTGTCATTTTGCATTGAAAAATTATTATTTGTATTGATTTTTGCCAAGCGATCCACAAAATTCCTTCGAAGCCAAATAAACAACAATGATTTACAGGGTCAAAATAACAACAGCCATTTGTATTGACTTAATGTACTGTAAACTCGTTTTCTAAAAGGAACTTTGAAAGCGGAAGCGATTGCCTTCTAAGCTGGTATTTGAGCAGTTCGGGGATGTAATTCTTAACAACTTGTCAGCAAGTGTTTTTGAACAGTGGTCTACATATGGTTTGTTAAAAATATGAATGAATCCTTAGTTTTTACAGTTAAATGTCTTGGAATTTTTTTCTACAGCGTTCAATAAACTTTTTTACTATGACTTTTTGTTAATTTAAATTTATTAAAATCTTTTCAGTTTTATAAAAAAGGTCAATATTTTGTTATGATTTAATTAGAAAAACTTAATACCTACATATTGCGAAAGAACAAAACTTTTAATATACTTGGAAACTTTAGAGTCATTCAGATAATTGTGTTCATCATAATACTTAACAATAGAACTCGATCTCTGACATACAATTGGGAAGAATCTGCTCTCAGCCTCGTGCGTTATCTTGGGCAGCAAAGAAGGTCACGTTATCTGGTGCCCCGCGTGGTCGTGGAACATAACCTTCACTGACCTACATTACTATTCTACATCTAAGAATCGAAAATTTATTGTTAAAACCACGCGGATTCAAAATGAGAACAGAACACTTAAATAAAACAAGACGTTATTTTAGCAGCTTTATAATTCATTGGTAAAAATATCCCTTTTATATTCAAGTGTTAATATTTTATTTCCAGCTCTTAAGAGTCTGTAGTACCCATTACGTAGGATTTTTATTCCCATAATGATAAAGTTAAATTTCAAACGTCCGCTGCGCCTTTAATCCTGATTGAACAATATTTTATCTTTATATCATGTTAAAGGAAATTTTAATACCAAGGGCCATGTAATCAAAAGTTTTATATTATTGATTGTTTAATTTGAGAGATTTCTTGTTTTGTATTGTGTAAGACTATTATTATGATTGTAAAATTGTGTGCTTCTATGAAAATAAACTTTATTTATTATTATTTATTATTTATTTAAAAACGACAATGTAGGCCTATTATCAACACTTTTTATTCGAAAAGGACGCGTTTGCAGTAGTTTAGTCTCATAATCTTTCTACAATAGGGATTTTTATCTCACAGTGTCCTAGATATTAAATCTACTTCAAAACTACATAGGTGGAGAGAATCTTTCCGAGCAATTTTAAAGACGTAGCCGATGTTTCAAATTTAATATTAGCTTTCCAGGAATAAAAATCAAACTTGGTTTTTACTGCCGACTCTTAAGGAATCGCCATTTCATAACGCTTTACGTTTTTCTGTATATAGTCAAAAAAGATAGTGTAGCATTAGGTTAAACTGTTATCCTTTTCTATCCATTATTATACTGAATTGAAATTCTTAAAAAACTCAAGTTAGTAACATCGCACAGCTAAACATTGTAATTATATATAATTTATGTATAAATTATGAAATACCAAACAGCGGAACAAAAATTTGCTTAGGCTAAAAGTTTTCTTAAGCTTTCATTAATGTTTGTTCAGTATTTCCTCATTACGACGTCTCTATCTAAATCAGCGTACGATAACTTTGATTAGCACAAAACATAAAATCTTAATTAGTTGCTAATCAAACATAACTGATGGATACATTTAATTTTTTTAATGGGGCAAGCCTACTATTTTTTACAAGAATTATTATGTGGAAGAAAAATGTACAAAAATAAAATGAGGCCAAAATGTGAAAAAAAATGTTTTATGTATTTTTTGGAGTAAAAATACAACACCACAAAAAAAACAAACAAACAAAAAACGAAAACGTTCAACCCCCACACATTTTATAATAACATTTCACTTATCTACAACAAGGTCCAAGCAGCTCCAATTTCATTCACAATCCTAAATCCCTTTGTCCGAATCCCAATTTCAGCCCGGATCCCCGGTTCCCGCGACTCCCCGCTGAGTGCTCCGATGACCCCAGTGATGACTGTCGTGTCTGGGGGGGGGGGGCACGTGCCGAGGGGGGAACGGAGAGCGAGAGTCTGTCTGCTCTGCTGAGTCCGCCCGTCAGTCGTCAGTGCGTCTGGACCCTCCGTGCAGTGCGGCCGCGACCTCGCTGTGACTCCGTGAATTCGCGATATATCCAGTGCTGACTTTGGATTGTAATTTTTTTGTGTTTTACAAATGCGATTCAATAATTGAATTTTCGAGTGTTTTGTGGTTAAATTTACAAAATTGTTTAGTGAGTGTGTGCGATTTCAAAATGATCAGCAGGATCGCGTCAGTGTTCGCGTTGTTAGTGTGTGTAACCGCGTACGATCAGCTGTTCCACAGACACCGACATTCCGGAAGTCATTCCACGGAATACAACCTGGACAGGTTGATGAACAGGCTGGACACCCACACCACGCCAAAACCTGCGGACGAGTCGTCCACCGAATCTGACTTGGAACCCGGGAATTCCTTGTGGGACGATGATTTCACCTTTGGGGAAACCTCCGTGTCACCTCTGAACTTGGACAGATGGAACAAAATTTTGGATGAGAAGGAGGAACGGAGGGAAAAGTTGGAAGATGAGCAGGATGATCTGGAGGAGAAGAGTGCGGAGGAAGACGGATTTGAGGATCAAAAGGAACAGGCGGACTCGTACAAATCGTGGGTGAGTTTTTAAAAGTGTTTATTATGAGATAATTTTTCATAGTATTTTTTATGTTTTAAAATGTTTGATTATTGGAAATCCCCCGTGATACCCTTTTGAAGTGGTATCATACATAAACGGAAACGAGGAAATGTAAACGAAGTAAACGGAAATACCAATAGAATCATTTTCCTGATTCACAATGGAAAGGGTTTTTTCGTGCCTACCGTAATTGTAGCTACATAAAATAACGAGTTTGTATAATACATATCAAACCTTCTATGTATCAAACCTTACATATCAACACCCACTGAAACTACGTAGAAAACTTTAATAGCCTCCAAAATGCTTACTAGGCCTAGTGTATAGGCCTACGTAATGGAATAGAATTAATGTTAATCCTAAATAATATAAACGTTGTATAGCATTATTTCATATTTGTTTGATAACATTTATTATTTAGGGGTTGCAGGTAAAAAAAAATAAATGTCACACCTTCCATGTTATCTAAAACACTTTTTGTACACTTAATACTAAATATAATATTTATATCTGTCTTACATGAGTTACGCTATACGTCAACTAACTATTTAAATTGAAGTAGGCCTAAAAATTTGTCACTTATTCTAATACCTGTACCGAAATACAACTCTGTTGTTTTAAAGAACATGTGTATTATTTATTACTTCTTAAACATGTTATAAAGTTATTTGTTAAAGAGAACAATTGTAAAATTATAAATCAATTACATACAAATAGTAAAAAAAATTAAAGTGGAATACATTTAATTAAAGTATATTATGACCTATAATAAAGTTCGCTGTGTAAATGCACACTTGCGTTGAAAGAGTTTAATTCTGTTACCATCTGTCCTCAATGTTTTTCATTACAAAGAGTCTTCCATATACAAAGGAGTAAACAGACGAACAATTAGTAGTAGCAGCATTGCACAATTAGTATCTTATCATTGTTGAAGATAAGAATGAGTCATTTGGATGCTCGCCAGCCGAGTACGTCAAAAGCATGATTGATTTATAACGACCAATGTGCAACCACGAACTGACGACTGCGCTCCTAATTTAGGGATTACAGAAGCTGCAGACTTAATCATCTCTAGTCAGATCAAATTCGTAGAATTGAGTTGAGTAATGCACTCGTGATGCGAGATAATGAGTGATTCGCCAATTTTAAGCAACTGTGATACATATTTTGATGTGTTTAAAGGCTGTTTTGTAAAATTAGCGTTTAAGATAAGGCGATAAGGAACAGTAAAAGCTTCTGTTTTGTTAAAAACTCATTTTAGTAGGTGGATGTATCTTATCTAAAAAATATTGCATTACTACACTTTACTTGAGAGACTTAATTAATCATCGATAAGGTAGTTTTTTTCCTAGGTTAGTTGTGTAGATATTGAGGAAGAAATATGTTTCATAGTTCAAAAACTTATTTATGGTTGGTTTATAATACAATATATCCTAGTATGTTTTTAAAATTACGTGTACAATTCAAAAATCAGTGTGATGAGTCAATCTCAAAGGATACAGAATATTCAGACAAGGACCTAAGACCATGGTCTCTATGGATGAAATATACAGGGAGTAAAACAATTACGGTAAAAAAATAAAGTTTTGTTTAATTAAAATTCTAATAATTTGATTCAGTTTTAAACCTTCTGTCATGTCAGGGAGGCGGCGAGGGTGACAGACGAAAAGCTTTTATAGTAACCAGAGGAAGCCTACATTAAATTGAAGGTCTTACTTAGTAGAGTTTAACTCTTCAAACCGGACTTCATACAGACGAAAGAGACGGAAACAGCAAGCAACCAAATTTTCTGGTAATATTATTATGAGCAAGCTAAAACTACAACAACTTCCGTAATAACAGTCTTTTTCATGCATTCGTTTTTGGCATAAGTGTTGCTATATTCCAAGCCATTAATAATAATGTAATAATGTGATGAAGGTCAATTAAATTCACTCGAAAACTTTCTTGGGGGTCAAAAATTGACTTTTTTAATTTTTCACATCACACAGAACAGAACACACAAAAAGTCTTGAAAAAGGCGATTATTTTGGAAGATTTTTTAAGCTTTTATGACTTTAATGGCAAGTTTTATTGCCTGTTATTTGTTTATGTGTCATCCATTTAATGTCCATTTTGCGGGATGTTACTATGTTCATCCATAAAGACCATCCTAATAATTAGACCAATTAATATTTATGGGGTTGAAATTGTAGTTCGGATCCCATGTTAAAATGTAGATCCTTGATACCATGTAGATACCATTGGCCTGTAGATACCATTGGCTGTTGTGCTATTAATTAACAGTCCTGTCCTAAGAGAATGTCGGCCTTAGTCGGTAACAAGACTACAAGATCGCGCCACAATCATCCTACACTCATCTCTAATTCATATTCAGGTTAAAATACCCACTATGTGAGGTCCCTGTCTCAAAATAGGGATTTAGTGATATGAAAGGTAAGAGAGTGAGTGAGACCTTTAATTTGATGTGCTCCCATGCATATCAACCCATATACGTAAACTTTTCGTCTGACTGATAGTGAGTTCTACGTAAGTCTTGAATGGGAAGCCATAAGTGTAATACTTAAATTCCTAAAACTTTATGGAAAAGTAATAATTTACTTTGCACCATGTAACAACGTTTGATAGAAGTTGATATTAAAAAAAAACTTTTAAGGAAGCTATGGTTAAGTTTACTATGTATAATTAAAACTTAGCAGCGCCTATGTAAACTTTCAAACTATGTAAATGTGGCCGGTTATTTAAAACGATTAAGCTACAACTCCTTAATTGTTTATTTGTTCACTATGATAGAGATGGAAACCATTTCATACTAGCACGCTTGTTTCAATGGCTGGCGTAGGAGTGTTTATCTAGTCTAGTCTGATCACCTACACATTCGAGTCCACAGATAGCACTAGACTATGTAAACTCCCACATTCCTCTACCTCGTATATATTGTAGATATACCTTACATCTAAAAAAGTAATACAATGGTATGGGCCTACCGTGTTTGATAATTATTTTACATACTTGGTGAAATATATTAAAGCAAAACAAAGGAAATCTTCAGAAACTTAAAATGTATTAGTATACTTTACTACTTAAGTAAAACGAAAACAAAGCAGGGAAAGATTGCTGATTTATTTGTTTTATTTTTTATATTTGCTACTAGAATAACTGGTAAGCTACTTCATGAGTACTGTATTAACTGCATATGACTAACTATAAATATTCTATGGCTTTTGGTAGATGGAGATAAAGAATTACCGTACTGTAACTAAATGTTCTCCTCTTCTGAAATGCCTACACTTTATGTTTTATTTGCAGTTGGACCATTTTCTTAACGTGACTTCCAAACCATGGCATAAATGAATTATTAATTTGTTTTATAATGCCGGCTTTTATATGTTAAAAGATGGGGGCAGTTGGAGGATGTTTGATATAAATACTCATAATGTATACGTGGTTGAATAGTTTAAAAAGGCAATAAAAGGATTCGCATAATGCACTATGGTTAATAGTCTATTAACTTCTTGGCATTTAATTCGCATAGTCATAATTGGAAATTAATGTTTATACAACAAACAGTAAACGGATGAATTTTTATTGGGGATTAGCCTAATACTTATGGATTTTTAAGGCCATATAAGTTAATCAATAGTAAATGACAATAAGTCAAATAAATTCAATACAGTACCATATCATTTGTGTGAGAAATCCAAACCTTGTTACTTGCAACCGGTAACCATTTATGATGTTAGTGTGCCACTTTTAAACATAATTGTTTTTTAAAGATATATTTATTCATATATGATTTGAAAAATCTATTTGTGTTTAGAAAATAGAAACAAAGTCATGTGCCTTTGGTTTGTTGTAATTTGAAGTAGGCCTAACTAATATTTTTAGTTTTATATTTATTTATAATATAAATGTGATTAGTTAATGTTAAATCTTTCTATATTTACGTCAATTTTATGGCAATCAAAACACTGACAACTCTTCTTCACCTACCTAATACCTAATATTACCATTGCACTACTATTTTACCACTAGTTCACGATATTTCTATTTCGACAATGGTGAAGTGAAAATAATCCTAGATCCTTCGTTACTGCATTAACTTTTGATTCTCTCTAGATTCATTCTTAAATTATTTGGTATGCAACCTACTTTTTAGGGCTGACCCACCTTAAAAACTGTCCTAAAACGTCAGTATAGTTTCAAAACAGAATACAAACACCAAACAAGAAACTGGGGACTATCTCATCTTCTTTGTAGTGCAGTTGTAAAATACTTCAGTAACTTACGACCTGTTTTATCACTATAGATAAGCCCGTGCCCCGGTTACCTACAGTGACTCATGGATGGAGAGAGGAGCACAGAATGCCTTTACTTTCTACAGGATAATCTATATGAATATCCATTTTATTCCCTCTACCTGTAAATAACCGTAAGGGACCGTCCATAAATTACGTCATCGATTTTTGGCCATTTTTGGACCCCCCCTCCGTAAAATCATCCTATCATCATAATTTGTTTGATCCCCCCCCTCTCAGAAAAATGACGTCATTTTCAACAAACCTCCGTCTTAAGTAAAAATAATGTTTTTTTCGTCAAAGCCACTTAAGTTCTATTCTTTATTGATTTATTAAGAATATCAATTAACTTTTTAACCCCATTTTGGCGGTAGTTTGTTGAAAAAACTAGTCAAACTGGATATTTTCACGATGACGATGAACGCTACCTGATAAACTAAAACATTGTCCAATCAAACCTGAATTTACCTAGAAATAAAACCAAAATGACTTTCCCAATGAAAAAATAAACTATAAAACAACGCCTAAAAATGGTGTAATGCATTTACTTATTCGATAATTATTTTATAAAAGTTAAATTGTGTCCGAATTTTTCATTGTTTTACTGTCAAAATTTTATATAAAATATCATTTTTAAATGACGTCATATCAAAGCCGAACCACCCCCCTCCTTGCACATTACCCTAGCGTCATTTTCAATCTGGACCCCTCCCCTCTATTTTTAGATGACTTAATTTATGGACGGCTCCTAATACTTTGTTAATAAATGAGTAGAGTATTTTCATAAATGTAACTTATACCACTTGCTATACGTATGGTCAGTGGTAAAACTTTTAATGAATTCCCTAATGGATTTCGAGAGTTTTTAGTCACTCAGTCCAGAAGTCGGGACGGATTTCATCACTCAACGCCGTCGCGGGGACGATGTTTTTGACACTTGTCTCCGACTCCACTTCAACTCAGAACTTATTTTTACACCTCATTCGCTGTCTCGTCAACCCAACCACATTTGAATGTAGAAACTAAATACAATATTTTAAAATATTTAAAATATTCAATAATTAGGTATTAATGAGATTTTTACCAGAACATTTAAATGCAATTCTTAAATGTACTGTGTTGTGTACACCTGTTGTTCAAACAGTTATAAGAATGCTTTAAAATGTTATAGATCAACGATGGGTTTCCCCGAAACTGGAAAATAGTTTAGTGCATAAAGTATTATTTTAAAACACTTCCAGTGATTTTGTGTCTTCCCTGGCGGGCGGCCAGCGAGGAATCGAATAAGAAAAATTTTACATGCAAGCAGTGTTATACGCTCACCATATGCTCATCAAATAAAAAAGTCTAAAGAAAAACACCATAAACCCCACTTAGAATGAGTAACTATAGTTAAAAAGGTAGATAATCAAAGTAGGCCTAAACATGTTTCAAAATTGCAAATTTAAAATTCAGTAGCTTCTGCCATATTAAAAAAACCCTTAGATGTTGGTTTTGTGACAAATTGCTATAAATCTTGAGGACTTTAAATTCATCCATTAGTCCATAGTTAGCTCAAGTAGGTTATGTCTACTACTCCCTCTAAGGCCTAAGGGACGTCCATAAAGAATAACACGAATTATTGGATCCTCTAAGACTTCTTTTGTGGACGGCCCTTAGATGAAGTAACGTAGTAGATGTAACTTAATTTGAGTAACTCATGTCATACACCACTTTTAATTCCATAGAATTCAGTGCCATTAGAAACCAAACTCAAAATAATATTTCGAATAGGTCTTAGGTTACTGAATTTTAATGTCTTTAATATAATTTAAATGCCAAATTTGATCGCCTGCCATTATTAGCCTTAATTGATTGCCTGCCTGGGTTATTCTTTTTAGGTTGATTTTTCGGCGTTGTAATTTACTTACTAAAACCTTTCATTTAATTTGAATAACAAGTGATGCTTACACTTAAAATATTCCTTTAATTCCTAATATGCCGACTCAAGTGGAAGATGTAAACAATGAAAAGTTTTTGAAAATCGGCTTCAATATTTTTGGAAAGAAAACTCAAACTAAAACTGCAGGAACGAATATGAAATAACTATTTTACTTTTCCAAATTTATAATTCAGAAAGATTTCTGTACAAAATTTATGTTAAAGCGCGTCTTATCCAATTGTTTTAAGGTAGCATTGTTTTTATCACTGTATAAGTACTTTATAGTTTATAGTTTAGACAAGATATCTGAATATTTTACTTAAGAGGGCGTTGGAGTCAATCCAAATTCCTCCTTTCCCCCATAAGAGCAATGTTAAACGGGATGTCAAATAACTCTTTTATTTATAATCAGAAAATAAAGGTTTATAGCTCTAAATACAGGGTTCATCAAGGCGAATTTGGTTTGCGAGAGGAATTTTTTATAAAAATTAGTGTTTTTTACTAACTTGAAATAACAAAGCAAGTTTTTTTACTACTTTTAAAACATTTTCTACAGAATTTTATAGATTATTTACAAAGAATCGATCTCGCAAAAGGAACGGGGAATTTAATTGTGATTCAAACGCTATTTATTCTGAACCAATCGGACAAAAAATTAAGAAATTATATGACAAATGCCGGGGACAAGTTTAGCATTGCTCTTATGGGAAACAAATCCAACATGGCGGCACTCCAACGCCCTCTTAAAATACCTAGAACAAAAAATTTACATTTAGTAATAACATACTCGGAAAAATATAGCATATACTAATTCAATTCCTGGATTTTGTCCGAGTTAAGACTGTATTAACAATAAGAAAACTGGTCAGTTGAAGTCATCACTCTTGTTTCAGCGGTGGCGCGAGGCCGTTGTTCATTTGGATTTATAACTGGCGTTGACCATTTTAATTATGATTTAGTGCCCGAGGTTCCCCTAAGCATACAAAGGGAGGGGCGCAGAGATTCGGACGAATCCGAACGAGATTGGTTTTCCTGACAGAGACAATTTGGGAAAGTAAACAAAGTTTTCGTATCCTGATCATTTTGTGTGTTGTTTTCATAAGTTTTTCATAGAAACATTCAAATACTTTTAAATGAATGAAATAAGTTTTTTATCTAAAGTAGAATATGAAGAGTCAAATTTCTTGATAATACTATAAGGTATAAAAGTATAGGCCTAAATAAAAAAAAATAAATAAACAGTTAATTATGAGGCGGTAGTTTGGATAGTTTTTAGCAAACAAAGGAATTTTAAAATGATTCACTCTAAAAACTGTTTTTAAGAAATTAGTAGGCATGCTGTATTGCATGCTATAATAAAAAAAAAAAAATGGCCAAATTAAAGTATACTGATGAATAACTTATGATTATTTAGGCCTATTACTAAGAGGAATTTTGGTGATAAAAAAATATAAGTATTATTTAGTTTTATTTTAGTTGAAATTGATAAAGTTAACACTTTTATCGTCTTTTGTAAGTATTCTTGTTAAAGTACGATGCAAAATTAGTGTTTATTACAAAAAATTTCAAGAGAATAACTACTTAGAATAATGGATAAGACTAATCTTTAATAAAAAATAAATAAATAAAAAGATATCCTAATAAACATTTTTAATAATTTGCTCTTTCTTGTCAGGAAAATAGTGCCTAGGTGTAGTTTCAAGATATTTTATACTTTAGGTTACTCAATAATACAAATTAACAGATAATAAAAATTTCGCAAAGCTTTAAACTCTTAAATTTTTATAACCTCCACCAACATAAATTCTAGAAATTCCAACTTCTAAATGGGTAACAAAAAGTTCATGCCTCTATACAAAAGTAACCAAAATGACATAAATTTTCAAATGTTGTACATCATTACAAATATTAGCCAGTTAATTATTCGATAGCAAATTAAGTATAGGTAGGCCTACACACAAAATTTACTTTCGTAAAACGGAGGTAAGATAATTTGTTCGAAATTGCATCACATTTCGCAGTAGTTCCAACGGTTTTCCATTCTAAAACTGTATCCTTGGAAACGGTTTATGAAAATATTCCCGATTTTATCAGGCCCCCAGGTAAATTCTAGTACACTCAGGCAAACACCATGGCAGACGAGGAAACCCCAGAGGTTGCGAAGGACGAATCTCCAGAGGAAGCGCCGCAGCCTACGAAAGCGGAAGAGAAGAAAGGGGAGGACTCTGAGGATGACGGTGTATCCCCAAAGTCCTCTGGGACGAAGCTGGAGAACGATGAATTCGACAAGATCGTTACAGAGACTATAGATATCTTGAAGTTCATCAAAGAGAGAGTCGACGAGCTCAAAATTGACTGCCAGAAACTGTCCTTTGGGATGTTGAGAGTCAACGAAACCATAGGCACCTACTGTAGAAACTACTCCCCATACCTCAACACGTACTTGATACGCGGGGAGGAAATAACAGCAGGATATTACCAGGAGATGTGCAACTTCCTTCCGGCCTACGGGGACCACAAGAAGGCGATCGAGCTGACGCAAGGTGACACGGTGAACATCGGGATCGGAGTCACGAAGAAGACCCCTCTCCTGAATCTGGTCACCAATGTCCACAACAACTACTACGCTTCAACAATGTTCACGAGAACACTCAGGCAAATCTTGATGGACGTGAACCAGTTCATGCCGGAGAGGATGGGTATTGTGAACAAAATAGCGGTGCCGCAACCTTGCTGGGTGCAGATACAGGACAGGATGAACAACCAGATCGAGGACGTAGCGAAGCAGGCTCAGACGATCCAGACGTACGTGGAGTTCATGAAGCAAGGCATACCCAAGGACGGGCCCCAACTCGACCTCTCGGCTCTGACAGGAGATGCTGGTGGTTCAAAAGCGGAAACAAAATGAAATAGTCTTCAGTAGAAAATTTCTATATGGTGGTTATTTGTATTAACCAAAATGTATTGTTATATTTTTGTACTGTATAGTTGACTAGATACAGAGCTTTAAAATCAGGTCCTAAGAAAATAAATGCCATTGTAATATAACTAAGAGGATACACATTATTTCAACGTTTGAGATGCTAAGGAAAAGCAGCAAATAAATGGAAAGAAGGGATTAATAATTCAGAGTGTTCGTGAGACTTCCTTAAGAAGTTGTTAAACAAAGACAATAAAGGCTGGGTGTGAAAAATTGTCCTTTAGATGTAAAAAAAACGTAAAATTGGAGATTTTCTACTATTCTTTTGTTTTTATAAAGCAAATTTTAAGGTACCGGTTGGCTATTGTTAACTCCTAAAAGGTTCAATCCAAAACATTATTCATGGTCGTATTCCAATTTACGGTAACTACAAGCCGTGTTTCTACAATAAATATTTTTCAAGTATATTTAGTATCTAAAACTATTATTTAGCTAATTGTCTTTTTAATTGAACCTAGTGTGCATAGTAATATGCTCGTATTATGGTCAAGACCCGCAAGCTCTGATCCCGGATATTTCATGAGTTTTACATAAGAGGAAGTTTACCAACGAGAAAAACAACCGAAGCCATTAGGTTTCCCCTTTTAAGGGCCCAAAAATTTAAGCATTTAATGTCAACACCCTGGAATCGTTTTGCATAGATAGTAATTTATATGTAATGAGTAAGAAAATATAAATAGAATATAGTATTTGAATGAAACAACTTTTAACTTCTCCTACTGTGATCCCGAGCCATTCAAAAGAATGATTCAGCTACCAAAGTAATAACTCAGCCACGAGGTAAACAAAATGGTTAGCGCGCTGGACTTCGGGACCATGGCAGCGATGTCGTGGATTCGAATCCGCTTTCTGCCAGTGACTTTTATCAGTACCTATCACCAGGTACTGTAGCGGCTCACCCCCTTATTTTGTCTAATACGATCCACGCACAGATCAATAGTCTATGTGGACGGGGCAAAGTAAGGAAAAAATAAAAAATAATATCCACGAGGACCAAAGACTACCGGGCAAACAATTAGAGCATTTTAACGGAATAAAATGTAGTAATCCTGAATTAGACTTTTTGCATTGAACCTCGAACAAAATGTACATAATTCAGGAGCCACAATTCAGCTTACCAAAATATTTTTTAGTAAGACATTATTTTTTTTAAGCTGATTACTAGGTGTTTTTCTATTTTATTTATCAGCCATTAGCATTATTATCTATTTTACTACAACTATTTTTGCTATCCAACAAAACTCAGAACCGCACGACGCACGACTCGAACGTTAAAAATTCCTAAAAAGGCATAAAAGTCGACACACAAAATGAGCCGGGGGTTAGTTTCAATGATGTTGCGGCTTCCTAGAAATCGACACGTGCTCCAGCACATGTCCCTTGGATCAGCTGATCATCTGTTGGTCCCTCCAATGCCGCCAAAAGTCACGTGTCATCACTCTTTTGTCGGTGTTTATTTCAGAAATATATGAGGTTATTGGGTATACATGTATTTGGAATCCGAAGTGTTAACCATTCCAAATCTCTTTAAATCTTCGTTTTCTCTCATAATATTTAGATTCGTTTGACGTTTTTTTCACAATATATTATTAATTAAATAAAATTTCGTTGAACTTTATTTGATAACTAATTTGAATTCTTGTAGTATGCTATTTATGTATTCGAAAGTAAAACCCACTTAGGGATGGGATTTATGAAGACAAATGAACTGAGACATTCCAGTCTGCGTGCTTCTTTCTAACATATCTTTCAGTAAAAGATTGGTTTCGATTACTGAAGACATTGCTTTACGCCTCAAGATTAAACGTTAACAATTAATTACTGAGTCTACAACCAGAATGTTTAAAAATAAAAACGATTGTGTGAAAACTTATTTATTACTGTAGGAAACGTCAGTTTTAATTTATTATTATTTGACGTTTGATTTGTTTAGTTGATATACCCCTAATTATACTGAAACCAATTATTTTACTAGATCGAAGCGAAATAAGTGATATGATAAATTAAAGAGCTGTAGACATGTTTGTGTTTATGATTAGTTGGAATTTTGGCAGTGGGTGGGACGGAAAATTGATGGGGTTAAAATCCGT
Source organism: Neoaliturus tenellus (assembly GCA_030545055.2). Taxonomy (NCBI): domain Eukaryota; kingdom Metazoa; phylum Arthropoda; class Insecta; order Hemiptera; family Cicadellidae; genus Neoaliturus; species Neoaliturus tenellus. The sequence goes on along the minus strand of JAQYXR010001844.1, from coordinate 4,792 downwards.
GATATGACTGCACTTCAATTTTGAACGGATTGCAGAGCCTATCTGTATCATACAAAATGCAAAGCTTTTTGATTTGAAAAACAATAATTTATTATTTGCCATGAAAAAGTATTTTTTATGTAATTGATGCTCAAGTATCCTCTGAATCATTCATTGAATATTTTTAATTTCATGTTTTATTTTTCTATAATAATCTAATATTGGAATTACCCCTCTTATTACATATTCCAAAGCAATCCAATAATTCTTTAAATGGACTATGTCAAGTTTTTTCTCTGAGATTCCAAAATGCCTGCACCCTTAATTAGCCCCTCACAGTTTTGACAGGTTATCCCACCCCTCTGGTGTTAGCCCTCTCGCTAGGGCCCATTCCAGGCAGGGTCCTAGTCGACTCGCCGACTCCTCTAGTCTGGGTGGTCCTAAATGCAAGTCAACCGTTTCCTAATCATACGCCATTATCATTATGCAACCACAAACGGTCCGGGGGGATAATGGGTTTGTTTTATATTACTTGCTAACGACCTTTTGTCCACTCATTAATGGCCCAGTCCGAATTCTTAGTGCTGCTATTAGGACAACGATCAGAACTATTGATGCAGATCGAGTATATGAAAATACCGACATAATCGTCGAGTTGCCTATTCCGTTTAGTTATATGACATTGCCTTTTCATTATTTTATAGCTATGGGATTTTATCACTTTGATAATCTACTATATATCTGTTAAATACCACTGACTCACCTTAAAAATCTCCAAAAGCGTTTTACCCTCCCACATTTTACAATATATATTACTGTCTGGCTTTGCCGTATACATTATCAAGTACAGTACTTAAAGTTGAAGGAAACGTCCTATTGCATTTAAATTTGTTTTCTTCTTCTTTAGTGACCTTAATGCAAAATAGTGTGGTAATAAAGATGAATAACTTTAATTTCACATTCTCTACCTAGACCAATAAGTTATCATTATGATCTATAAACAACTATTGTTGCTTTTATATGTAGAAATATTTGTAATATAAGCCCTAATTAGTGACAGAAAATTATAAAATTTCTTATCTCAAAACCTTTTGCCACTTCAGACCCTGAAAAGTTGATTATGAGTACAGTTATAATTTGTGAGCAGAATAATGTGTTATACTACTTAACAACAAATAGAGTACATGAAAAAATATCAAGGTCTTTCTGTAACACAACGTTAACAAATTTTACAAAAACACACAGTTAAAATTATTAGAATAAGACCGTCTTTTATAAAATTTAGGTTAAAAAACTATTTTAGAATTAGCAATCACCTAACAAAAAGTATCAACGTCCCTGAGGCAAAACAATACGGGGTCCTCAATAGGTCTATTGATTGTGAATGGCCGGAGGCGTGAATGATTCACACACAGCTGGAGATCGGTCAATGAATGAAACATTGTGTTCTGACCTGGCCCGACGGAACCACTCTTGTGTTGGGACCCTTCTGTGTGACGTTGTAGCCTACAGCGTGTTGCACCATTGTTGCTCGGAAGTACTGTCGAAATTCTTACTTTATTGTATATAACATACATTTAATGATATTATTTATTTTAGTCTGCGATAACTTTCACATATTATATCAAAGCTTTAAGCTTTATCACGTATACTATCAGTATTTTTACCGCTTTAAAGTTTATAAAGAACAAAGCACTGTTATGATTTTGTACGTTAGTTTATTGTATCTGGTTTGATTGTTTAAACACACTTTCATAAGATTCCTCTCTGCATATGTTTTTTCGATTTATTTAGGTAGGCTAATTGGGGTTTCAATCTGTTTAAGCTGTAATTTAGACTAAATTTAACTGAGTGGTATTTCTTTTTTGTATAATTTTTCTCCCTAGACCCAGAATAGGCATCATTTTGTGGTTTAGCAATCGACAACCTCTTGTGGTAAACTTAGGCGTGTTTCCCCAATTTTTAGTCTAAAAATAAAAATAAACAAATAAAGCTGTGATTAAAAAAATATTGTTGATACGAGCTGTGCATAGTTTAAATGTGTAATTTATTTCATGTTTAAAAACCTGTGCGGAAGGTTCTTGCTTTTATGATCTTCGGTGAAAATTTGCTGGATAGCTGACTAGGTATAGTGGTCACATTTGAATCCAAAGATTGCAGTTTAATTCTAAGAAATTTGATAGATTTTTTAGATATTTTATACTGGACCCACTTGTTATTGAGCTTAGTTAATTAATTAATGATGCTACAGTATCCAACAACAGGTTGACGTTAGATAGTAACAAGACCGGGGTTTGAACCGTTCCCCACTAAACAGAGTTATACCACAGGCGTAGAAATGAACAAAAATAAAATAAAACAAATGGAAAGAAATTAAACTTAGAAAACTTTAAACTTGCGGATCACGAGAACAAGACCCCCACACCTTATCATATGCAGGCAGTGTTTATAGTAGTAATCTCACGTGGGATTCTTGTGATGCCGGGGACAGATGGCTGGCGGACCACTCAGATGCCTGCACAATCAACACATTGTTGTGGACAACTTGGATTCCTCGCTGTAAGGTTAATGTTGTCCAGCTAATTTTATAGTAGTATTTGCTGTTACATTATCATCCATTGCATCTCTAACTTATCAAAATATTAGGTGCTGTGTAAATATGTCAATAATAATTATGAAATATGCTTGCACTGTATTATTTAGCAGTTTAAATGAAGATACTTAGCTTATTTTTTAAGACAACTAAAATGTTTTTAGAAGGATTACAAAATGATTTTGTACTAAGTAATATGTATTAAGTAATATGTATTAAGTAATATTTGCAAAGAGTCCACTTTTTACTTATCGGTTTTATATAACTTATCAGATTTTATGTTTAAAACAAGGTCATATTAATGTTTAGGGGGTAACAAACATAAATAGTATAAAATATATCATTCTCTTACCATACAAAAGTAGCATTAAATAAAATGTGTTTTAGGTAATTAATCGAGTATAAGAGCTGTGATGAAAGTTAGGGTCATGATAGATTGTGTATTGTCCAGTGTAATGGTTTGCATCAGTATTTGACTTCCATGTTCGTCGTTCTATTGCCCAAACACTCAATTTATCTATTTTACCAGGGGGACCGAGCTTAAGCTCGGCAAAATTATTACTTTCGTTCTCACACTAAGCTCGTTCGCTCCGTTCACTCGCCCTCTTCCTTTTAAATACGAGCTCGTTCTCTTCGATCACTTGCCAAACCGAAGGGTGCTGCACTTTGGTATAATTTTCCTAATCTACAGGTTAAAAATGCAACACAGTGGTTTATATCTACAGTTATCAGATTTTTATTCAATTTAAAAATCGCCATAAGTATAACATGGGAATTTTGCTGGGCTGTAGGGCAGAAACTGGATTTTCCCCCAGGCATGGGACCAGCTCCAATCGATTCCTCGTGGCCAAAAGCCCCATATTCTACCAGAAAATCCAAAATTCTTGGACAGAAAAAAATTGGTCCGTACAAACATTGTTTGTTTTAGAGTATAAGAATTTCTAATTTTGTACAAAAATACATAATTAATAACTCTGCCCACCATCCTGGTCGTTGTGTGTCGTCGGTAAGCCTACCCAGAATGTTAACTGTAGGCTATCCTTTATGAGTTATTTATACATTGTTGCTCTGCTATATTTGTCAATTTAAAAATTTTAACACCTCCATATTCATCATTTTTATATCAAACACCTACCAGAGCGGAACACGTCCTATATAAGATAATATGAACTGTAAGACGATGTACGTAACGTATGACGCCTTAAAAATAAAAAGTAATAACTGTTAACCATAAATTGTATGTAACATTTGTACTCATTGTCCCCCAGTACTCTTTACCCCCAGTACAAATGTCAAATGGTTTCCCCAACCCATTTCTGCTTGATTATATCATCAAATGATTAAAACCACAAATTTAGAAAAAATCATAACTATTTCATAATAGTTTCATTTAATGTTTCTAATTTAAAACATCTCAAAGTCCTTTCTAAGTTGCTTCAGATATGTTTTGTAGACACATTTAACACATTAATAAAATCTACGAATCACGACATCATCAGTGGTGGGGGGAGGTAGTCTCTTCGCCCCCTCCCCCCCTTCACCCCGATCAGCTGTAGTATTGTTGTTATGAGGGTGGGCAGGGACTACCCCAACACTTCTCACCTTACCCCGCGCCGTCATCCCCTACAGGGGGTTGGCAAATGTGGGTCATGTTTGGGGTTGGTTCCGATTCCGTCTGGGTTATTGTAATAAATTATGATTTATTATTCATTGGTTCTTGGTTTGTTTTCTCTATTTATGTGGAAATTTGAATGCTTCTATACCACGCACCTCAGGAAGATGATACAATTTGAACTGGAATGAAAAGTTATACGACTAAATAGGCCTATAATTATAATTGTTGTATGATTTTACTCTAGTCACAAATAATCTTTTGTAAAAAATACTACTCAAATAGTCATGAACTTTTTTATGATTGATTATAATGAGGATCCATTTCAGCGCACATCCCATTTAATCGTAAATCGAACGATAGTATTTAATACTGTGATTTCTATGATTTAGAGTTTAGCTTTTTTCTGAGTTTACATTTCTTAATTTTCTAACGTGAATATTATTTCAACAGGATAAGTAGTAAATGAACTGCCGAAAAATGTAGGAACTAATGGATTATATGCGATGTAATAATAAGAATGTACTGTAAATGTATTATAAGAACCTTAAATGTAATATTAAAAAATCTCCGATATTATGTTTTCACATAATAGTTAAGTGTTTGTA
>JAQYXR010001843.1:0-22940 GCA_030545055.2 Neoaliturus tenellus | reverse complement strand
ATCCTATTATTGAGTTGTAGAATAAAGCGTGGTTCAGCAAAACAGAATACAGATATGGATTCAGAACAACTTTTTTAGTAAAATGGAAAAACTAGTATGTCTATATTTTTTAATTATTGATGTTACCCGGCATGGGATTCTCCAGGGATTAAGTTGATTTTATAAATACGGTAATGAAATCTTTTTAATGAGAAACAAAATCTTCTCCCTTGAAAATTCTATTGAAAAAAGTAACATAGTGTGGGCCAAGCCCTGAAGGAATTTCCCAAAACCTTTTCTTGGTGAGCACCTATTAGCAAAGAGAGAAGTCCACAATAAAATTCATCCTCGTAGGATTTATGATAGTTTTGCTTCTTAAAAAGACATTCTTTTCGAAAGTGGATTAATATCTTTTATTTTTATGTATTAAAAAATGTATAAAGTTTATTCCTAATAATTATTTTACATAAATAAAAAAAAGCATTTGTCCATGTAGAAAACTTACATTGTTCAACTTTACTGTCGTCCGGCACTTTGGTTTTGTGAAGAGTTAAAGTGGATGGAGCTGTCGATGAAGATGATAGAACATCTGAAACAATCAATTAGCCTTAAAATACCTTTGAGGTAATAACTCATGACAATTGAATAAAACTTTTTTCACACTGTAACATTGTTTTTTATATGAAAGTTAAAAATTCAAATTTTGAGCTGAAATAACATGCTATGATTGATTTCTCCATAACAAACATAACGATAGTCTATTCCATGTTTATTATGTTGTATTAAATTATTAAAGAAAAGCGCTACATAATAGGAATATTAATGTGTCTTCCTCATTCTATACCACAAATTGTAAAACTAATTTAAAACTCGCTAAATGTATGCTTGGTCCTTTTTTAATACAGTTGAATTGCACTTGGCTACGTTGAAAGTTAGTTCTTATAATTCTGTATATTTTACTAGGACGAAACAATGCATCATAACTAAAAAATAAATTAAATCTGAATAGCAATTATCAACTTGAACATAGAATATTAATTATAATTACCGACAAATGCTTGTGTTGTCTTTAGTTGTCCCTTGGTGATGTCTACTTTTGACTAGAATGATTTCTCCAAATGCTTCCTCTTCATTCAAAATTTTTGAATTGTAAATGTTGTTTGCTTTCTTTCTTAGCTTGTCGGCAATTTCTCTCTTCAACTTTCCCCTCAATCGGCTATCTGTTTCTGTAATTTGCTTCAATTGTTGTCCTTCTGGTGTCTCTGGGTGATGTAGCTCCAAATGTACACAGTATTCTTTGACCAGTTTTTCGCAATACAAGCAGTAGTTTTTTTTCCAATCCTTTTTCCTACTGTTGACACTGGTGTTGTTCCGATTCTTTCCTCTTCGAGGTTGACTTGTGTGTCAGTCTATAAAAAAATTCCACATAACTGTTTATGTGTGAGATGGTCTAAATAAGAAATTAAAAGGTAGTTAATGGAGAAGAGAAGATAAACTAAACGGTGTGGATAGTGTTTTTTAACGAATGGTGTAATCCAGTCAATAATTAAAAAAAGATTATATGATTGTGAAAGATTTAATTGTCTTAAACTACACTACAATCGATCTGATGGCCCAGCCCTAGACATTTCAGTACCCAAGGCAAAACTTTTGTCAGTACACCCGAAACTAAAAAAGAATCACAGGGGGGCCTACAAAATATATTATCAACCTTGAAACTCATCACAATTTGAAGTGGGTATAGGATCTAAACAAGTCATGTGACTGCGAGGTTGAAACGCAGATAATGCATCATATATAGCAAATAAGTGTCCTTTGCTTCAGTACCAAGGGACTACAATTTGATAAATGTTTGTTTTTATATATTTACAAAATCATCTTCTTGACACAGGCACTGGGACATCACAATTGTTTATATTACTATTCCTACTTGGTAACTGACACCAAACGCTTAATATAATAGGTTTTGTTTCTAATAGTGGTAATGATAGATTTGTTCGCTCAGGGGAGGCCAAGGTAAAATACAACAGTTTTTAACTCTTCTGTTCTAACTTTGGTGTTTAGAGGCTGGAATACTCAAAGATTGGGTCAAACTAGGGATAAGTTATTATTTATTAAATTTAGTTAATAAAGTTCCCGATCTCGACGAATATAATTTGTTCAACAACATCAATACTACAGGATAAGTATAACATCAGAAAACATTATAAAATGCCAACCTTGTTTACACATGCTGTGGTGTCCAATATCTGAGGTCGAATCTCTTTTCCCTTTTCTGGAGACATTACTGGTAATTTTGCTATATCGACCGGTTCTCCATTTTTAAGTTTTTCAATAGCTGTTTGATATAATTTTAGAATTTTGGATTTTCTCCTGGCTGCACTGTGGTGCAGGTTACTCACATCTGCATATTTCTCTTTCTTTATGATTCTTATATAATCATTCAATTCTCTTGCCAAAACTTAAACAAAAACCCTGTACTTTAAAATTGGGTACATTAAAATAAAATGAAAATTATATGTAAACCAATGCTTTATAACAACCTCGTGGTTTTGGTAATTTGAAATCAAACCCTACGTCAATTTGTTCGCAACAAATTCCAGCAAAAGTTAAGTTGTACAGGGTTTCCACAAAATTATCGCATGTTTTCCGCATTTCACGCCGATAATTCACGTTTTTCCCTCCGGTTTTACCGCTATTTTGTTAAATCAAATACACTTCACAACATTTATTACAATTCATGTTAATAATTATTATTGATATTCAATCAATCGAGGCTTAATTGTACCACAAATTGTAAAATTAAATATAAACTCACTAAATATATGCTTGGTTCTTTTTTAAACAGTTGAATTGCACTTGGTTTGATCCTATTATTGAGTTGTAGAATAAAGCGTGGTTCAGCAAAACAGAATACAGATATGGATTCAGAACAACTTTTTTAGTAAAATGGAAAAACTAGTATGTCTATATTTTTTAATTATTGATGTTACCCGGCATGGGATTCTCCAGGGATTAAGTTGATTTTATAAATACGGTAATGAAATCTTTTTAATGAGAAACAAAATCTTCTCCCTTGAAAATTCTATTGAAAAAAGTAACATAGTGTGGGCCAAGCCCTGAAGGAATTTCCCAAAACCTTTTCTTGGTGAGCACCTATTAGCAAAGAGAGAAGTCCACAATAAAATTCATCCTCGTAGGATTTATGATAGTTTTGCTTCTTAAAAAGACATTCTTTTCGAAAGTGGATTAATATCTTTTTATTTTTATGTATTAAAAAATGTATAAAGTTTATTCCTAATAATTATTTTACATAAATAAAAAAAAGCATTTGTCCATGTAGAAAACTTACATTGTTCAACTTTACTGTCGTCCGGCACTTTGGTTTTGTGAAGAGTTAAAGTGGATGGAGCTGTCGATGAAGATGATAGAACATCTGAAACAATCAATTAGCCTTAAAATACCTTTGAGGTAATAACTCATGACAATTGAATAAAACTTTTTTCACACTGTAACATTGTTTTTTATATGAAAGTTAAAAATTCAAATTTTGAGCTGAAATAACATGCTATGATTGATTTCTCCATAACAAACATAACGATAGTCTATTCCATGTTTATTATGTTGTATTAAATTATTAAAGAAAAGCGCTACATAATAGGAATATTAATGTGTCTTCCTCATTCTATACCACAAATTGTAAAACTAATTTAAAACTCGCTAAATGTATGCTTGGTCCTTTTTTAATACAGTTGAATTGCACTTGGCTACGTTGAAAGTTAGTTCTTATAATTCTGTATATTTTACTAGGACGAAACAATGCATCATAACTAAAAAATAAATTAAATCTGAATAGCAATTATCAACTTGAACATAGAATATTAATTATAATTACCGACAAATGCTTGTGTTGTCTTTAGTTGTCCCTTGGTGATGTCTACTTTTGACTAGAATGATTTCTCCAAATGCTTCCTCTTCATTCAAAATTTTTGAATTGTAAATGTTGTTTGCTTTCTTTCTTAGCTTGTCGGCAATTTCTCTCTTCAACTTTCCCCTCAATCGGCTATCTGTTTCTGTAATTTGCTTCAATTGTTGTCCTTCTGGTGTCTCTGGGTGATGTAGCTCCAAATGTACACAGTATTCTTTGACCAGTTTTTCGCAATACAAGCAGTAGTTTTTTTTCCAATCCTTTTTCCTACTGTTGACACTGGTGTTGTTCCGATTCTTTCCTCTTCGAGGTTGACTTGTGTGTCAGTCTATAAAAAAATTCCACATAACTGTTTATGTGTGAGATGGTCTAAATAAGAAATTAAAAGGTAGTTAATGGAGAAGAGAAGATAAACTAAACGGTGTGGATAGTGTTTTTTAACGAATGGTGTAATCCAGTCAATAATTAAAAAAAGATTATATGATTGTGAAAGATTTAATTGTCTTAAACTACACTACAATCGATCTGATGGCCCAGCCCTAGACATTTCAGTACCCAAGGCAAAACTTTTGTCAGTACACCCGAAACTAAAAAAGAATCACAGGGGGGCCTACAAAATATATTATCAACCTTGAAACTCATCACAATTTGAAGTGGGTATAGGTTCTAAACAAGTCATGTGACTGCGAGGTTGAAACGCAGATAATGCATCATATATAGCAAATAAGTGTCCTTTGCTTCAGTACCAAGGGACTACAATTTGATAAATGTTTGTTTTTATATATTTACAAAATCATCTTCTTGACACAGGCACTGGGACATCACAATTGTTTATATTACTATTCCTACTTGGTAACTGACACCAAACGCTTAATATAATAGGTTTTGTTTCTAATAGTGGTAATGATAGATTTGTTCGCTCAGGGGAGGCCAAGGTAAAATACAACAGTTTTTAACTCTTCTGTTCTAACTTTGGTGTTTAGAGGCTGGAATACTCAAAGATTGGGTCAAACTAGGGATAAGTTATTATTTATTAAATTTAGTTAATAAAGTTCCCGATCTCGACGAATATAATTTGTTCAACAACATCAATACTACAGGATAAGTATAACATCAGAAAACATTATAAAATGCCAACCTTGTTTACACATGCTGTGGTGTCCAATATCTGAGGTCGAATCTCTTTTCCCTTTTCTGGAGACATTACTGGTAATTTTGCTATATCGACCGGTTCTCCATTTTTAAGTTTTTCAATAGCTGTTTGATATAATTTTAGAATTTTGGATTTTCTCCTGGCTGCACTGTGGTGCAGGTTACTCACATCTGCATATTTCTCTTTCTTTATGATTCTTATATAATCATTCAATTCTCTTGCCAAAACTTAAACAAAAACCCTGTACTTTAAAATTGGGTACATTAAAATAAAATGAAAATTATATGTAAACCAATGCTTTATAACAACCTCGTGGTTTTGGTAATTTGAAATCAAACCCTACGTCAATTTGTTCGCAACAAATTCCAGCAAAAGTTAAGTTGTACAGGGTTTCCACAAAATTATCGCATGTTTTCCGCATTTCACGCCGATAATTCACGTTTTTCCCTCCGGTTTTACCGCTATTTTGTTAAATCAAATACACTTCACAACATTTATTACAATTCATGTTAATAATTATTATTGATATTCAATCAATCGAGGCTTAATTGTACCACAAATTGTAAAATTAAATATAAACTCACTAAATATATGCTTGGTTCTTTTTTAAACAGTTGAATTGCACTTGGTTTGATCCTATTATTGAGTTGTAGAATAAAGCGTGGTTCAGCAAAACAGAATACAGATATGGATTCAGAACAACTTTTTTAGTAAAATGGAAAAACTAGTATGTCTATATTTTTTAATTATTGATGTTACCCGGCATGGGATTCTCCAGGGATTAAGTTGATTTTATAAATACGGTAATGAAATCTTTTTAATGAGAAACAAAATCTTCTCCCTTGAAAATTCTATTGAAAAAAGTAACATAGTGTGGGCCAAGCCCTGAAGGAATTTCCCAAAACCTTTTCTTGGTGAGCACCTATTAGCAAAGAGAGAAGTCCACAATAAAATTCATCCTCGTAGGATTTATGATAGTTTTGCTTCTTAAAAAGACATTCTTTTCGAAAGTGGATTAATATCTTTTTATTTTTATGTATTAAAAAATGTATAAAGTTTATTCCTAATAATTATTTTACATAAATAAAAAAAAGCATTTGTCCATGTAGAAAACTTACATTGTTCAACTTTACTGTCGTCCGGCACTTTGGTTTTGTGAAGAGTTAAAGTGGATGGAGCTGTCGATGAAGATGATAGAACATCTGAAACAATCAATTAGCTTAAAATACCTTTGAGGTAATAACTCATGACAATTGAATAAAACTTTTTTCACACTGTAACATTGTTTTTTATATGAAAGTTAAAAATTCAAATTTTGAGCTGAAATAACATGCTATGATTGATTTCTCCATAACAAACATAACGATAGTCTATTCCATGTTTATTATGTTGTATTAAATTATTAAAGAAAAGCGCTACATAATAGGAATATTAATGTGTCTTCCTCATTCTATACCACAAATTGTAAAACTAATTTAAAACTCGCTAAATGTATGCTTGGTCCTTTTTTAATACAGTTGAATTGCACTTGGCTACGTTGAAAGTTAGTTCTTATAATTCTGTATATTTTACTAGGACGAAACAATGCATCATAACTAAAAAATAAATTAAATCTGAATAGCAATTATCAACTTGAACATAGAATATTAATTATAATTACCGACAAATGCTTGTGTTGTCTTTAGTTGTCCCTTGGTGATGTCTACTTTTGACTAGAATGATTTCTCCAAATGCTTCCTCTTCATTCAAAATTTTTGAATTGTAAATGTTGTTTGCTTTCTTTCTTAGCTTGTCGGCAATTTCTCTCTTCAACTTTCCCCTCAATCGGCTATCTGTTTCTGTAATTTGCTTCAATTGTTGTCCTTCTGGTGTCTCTGGGTGATGTAGCTCCAAATGTACACAGTATTCTTTGACCAGTATTTCGCAATACAAGCAGTAGTTTTTTTTCCAATCCTTTTTCCTACTGTTGACACTGGTGTTGTTCCGATTCTTTCCTCTTCGAGGTTGACTTGTGTGTCAGTCTATAAAAAAATTCCACATAACTGTTTATGTGTGAGATGGTCTAAATAAGAAATTAAAAGGTAGTTAATGGAGAAGAGAAGATAAACTAAACGGTGTGGATAGTGTTTTTTAACGAATGGTGTAATCCAGTCAATAATTAAAAAAAGATTATATGATTGTGAAAGATTTAATTGTCTTAAACTACACTACAATCGATCTGATGGCCCAGCCCTAGACATTTCAGTACCCAAGGCAAAACTTTTGTCAGTACACCCGAAACTAAAAAAGAATCACAGGGGGGCCTACAAAATATATTATCAACCTTGAAACTCATCACAATTTGAAGTGGGTATAGGTTCTAAACAAGTCATGTGACTGCGAGGTTGAAACGCAGATAATGCATCATATATAGCAAATAAGTGTCCTTTGCTTCAGTACCAAGGGACTACAATTTGATAAATGTTTGTTTTTATATATTTACAAAATCATCTTCTTGACACAGGCACTGGGACATCACAATTGTTTATATTACTATTCCTACTTGGTAACTGACACCAAACGCTTAATATAATAGGTTTTGTTTCTAATAGTGGTAATGATAGATTTGTTCGCTCAGGGGAGGCCAAGGTAAAATACAACAGTTTTTAACTCTTCTGTTCTAACTTTGGTGTTTAGAGGCTGGAATACTCAAAGATTGGGTCAAACTAGGGATAAGTTATTATTTATTAAATTTAGTTAATAAAGTTCCCGATCTCGACGAATATAATTTGTTCAACAACATCAATACTACAGGATAAGTATAACATCAGAAAACATTATAAAATGCCAACCTTGTTTACACATGCTGTGGTGTCCAATATCTGAGGTCGAATCTCTTTTCCCTTTTCTGGAGACATTACTGGTAATTTTGCTATATCGACCGGTTCTCCATTTTTAAGTTTTTCAATAGCTGTTTGATATAATTTTAGAATTTTGGATTTTCTCCTGGCTGCACTGTGGTGCAGGTTACTCACATCTGCATATTTCTCTTTCTTTATGATTCTTATATAATCATTCAATTCTCTTGCCAAAACTTAAACAAAAACCCTGTACTTTAAAATTGGGTACATTAAAATAAAATGAAAATTATATGTAAACCAATGCTTTATAACAACCTCGTGGTTTTGGTAATTTGAAATCAAACCCTACGTCAATTTGTTCGCAACAAATTCCAGCAAAAGTTAAGTTGTACAGGGTTTCCACAAAATTATCGCATGTTTTCCGCATTTCACGCCGATAATTCACGTTTTTCCCTCCGGTTTTACCGCTATTTTGTTAAATCAAATACACTTCACAACATTTATTACAATTCATGTTAATAATTATTATTGATATTCAATCAATCGAGGCTTAATTGTACCACAAATTGTAAAATTAAATATAAACTCACTAAATATATGCTTGGTTCTTTTTTAAACAGTTGAATTGCACTTGGTTTGATCCTATTATTGAGTTGTAGAATAAAGCGTGGTTCAGCAAAACAGAATACAGATATGGATTCAGAACAACTTTTTTAGTAAAATGGAAAAACTAGTATGTCTATATTTTTTAATTATTGATGTTACCCGGCATGGGATTCTCCAGGGATTAAGTTGATTTTATAAATACGGTAATGAAATCTTTTTAATGAGAAACAAAATCTTCTCCCTTGAAAATTCTATTGAAAAAAGTAACATAGTGTGGGCCAAGCCCTGAAGGAATTTCCCAAAACCTTTTCTTGGTGAGCACCTATTAGCAAAGAGAGAAGTCCACAATAAAATTCATCCTCGTAGGATTTATGATAGTTTTGCTTCTTAAAAAGACATTCTTTTCGAAAGTGGATTAATATCTTTTTATTTTTATGTATTAAAAAATGTATAAAGTTTATTCCTAATAATTATTTTACATAAATAAAAAAAAGCATTTGTCCATGTAGAAAACTTACATTGTTCAACTTTACTGTCGTCCGGCACTTTGGTTTTGTGAAGAGTTAAAGTGGATGGAGCTGTCGATGAAGATGATAGAACATCTGAAACAATCAATTAGCCTTAAAATACCTTTGAGGTAATAACTCATGACAATTGAATAAAACTTTTTTCACACCGTAACATTGTTTTTTATATGAAAGTTAAAAATTCAAATTTTGAGCTGAAATAACATGCTATGATTGATTTCTCCATAACAAACATAACGATAGTCTATTCCATGTTTATTATGTTGTATTAAATTATTAAAGAAAAGCGCTACATAATAGGAATATTAATGTGTCTTCCTCATTCTATACCACAAATTGTAAAACTAATTTAAAACTCGCTAAATGTATGCTTGGTCCTTTTTTAATACAGTTGAATTGCACTTGGCTACGTTGAAAGTTAGTTCTTATAATTCTGTATATTTTACTAGGACGAAACAATGCATCATAACTAAAAAATAAATTAAATCTGAATAGCAATTATCAACTTGAACATAGAATATTAATTATAATTACCGACAAATGCTTGTGTTGTCTTTAGTTGTCCCTTGGTGATGTCTACTTTTGACTAGAATGATTTCTCCAAATGCTTCCTCTTCATTCAAAATTTTTGAATTGTAAATGTTGTTTGCTTTCTTTCTTAGCTTGTCGGCAATTTCTCTCTTCAACTTTCCCCTCAATCGGCTATCTGTTTCTGTAATTTGCTTCAATTGTTGTCCTTCTGGTGTCTCTGGGTGATGTAGCTCCAAATGTACACAGTATTCTTTGACCAGTTTTTCGCAATACAAGCAGTAGTTTTTTTTCCAATCCTTTTTCCTACTGTTGACACTGGTGTTGTTCCGATTCTTTCCTCTTCGAGGTTGACTTGTGTGTCAGTCTATAAAAAAATTCCACATAACTGTTTATGTGTGAGATGGTCTAAATAAGAAATTAAAAGGTAGTTAATGGAGAAGAGAAGATAAACTAAACGGTGTGGATAGTGTTTTTTAACGAATGGTGTAATCCAGTCAATAATTAAAAAAAGATTATATGATTGTGAAAGATTTAATTGTCTTAAACTACACTACAATCGATCTGATGGCCCAGCCCTAGACATTTCAGTACCCAAGGCAAAACTTTTGTCAGTACACCCGAAACTAAAAAAGAATCACAGGGGGGCCTACAAAATATATTATCAACCTTGAAACTCATCACAATTTGAAGTGGGTATAGGTTCTAAACAAGTCATGTGACTGCGAGGTTGAAACGCAGATAATGCATCATATATAGCAAATAAGTGTCCTTTGCTTCAGTACCAAGGGACTACAATTTGATAAATGTTTGTTTTTATATATTTACAAAATCATCTTCTTGACACAGGCACTGGGACATCACAATTGTTTATATTACTATTCCTACTTGGTAACTGACACCAAACGCTTAATATAATAGGTTTTGTTTCTAATAGTGGTAATGATAGATTTGTTCGCTCAGGGGAGGCCAAGGTAAAATACAACAGTTTTTAACTCTTCTGTTCTAACTTTGGTGTTTAGAGGCTGGAATACTCAAAGATTGGGTCAAACTAGGGATAAGTTATTATTTATTAAATTTAGTTAATAAAGTTCCCGATCTCGACGAATATAATTTGTTCAACAACATCAATACTACAGGATAAGTATAACATCAGAAAACATTATAAAATGCCAACCTTGTTTACACATGCTGTGGTGTCCAATATCTGAGGTCGAATCTCTTTTCCCTTTTCTGGAGACATTACTGGTAATTTTGCTATATCGACCGGTTCTCCATTTTTAAGTTTTTCAATAGCTGTTTGATATAATTTTAGAATTTTGGATTTTCTCCTGGCTGCACTGTGGTGCAGGTTACTCACATCTGCATATTTCTCTTTCTTTATGATTCTTATATAATCATTCAATTCTCTTGCCAAAACTTAAACAAAAACCCTGTACTTTAAAATTGGGTACATTAAAATAAAATGAAAATTATATGTAAACCAATGCTTTATAACAACCTCGTGGTTTTGGTAATTTGAAATCAAACCCTACGTCAATTTGTTCGCAACAAATTCCAGCAAAAGTTAAGTTGTACAGGGTTTCCACAAAATTATCGCATGTTTTCCGCATTTCACGCCGATAATTCACGTTTTTCCCTCCGGTTTTACCGCTATTTTGTTAAATCAAATACACTTCACAACATTTATTACAATTCATGTTAATAATTATTATTGATATTCAATCAATCGAGGCTTAATTGTACCACAAATTGTAAAATTAAATATAAACTCACTAAATATATGCTTGGTTCTTTTTTAAACAGTTGAATTGCACTTGGTTTGATCCTATTATTGAGTTGTAGAATAAAGCGTGGTTCAGCAAAACAGAATACAGATATGGATTCAGAACAACTTTTTTAGTAAAATGGAAAAACTAGTATGTCTATATTTTTTAATTATTGATGTTACCCGGCATGGGATTCTCCAGGGATTAAGTTGATTTTATAAATACGGTAATGAAATCTTTTTAATGAGAAACAAAATCTTCTCCCTTGAAAATTCTATTGAAAAAAGTAACATAGTGTGGGCCAAGCCCTGAAGGAATTTCCCAAAACCTTTTCTTGGTGAGCACCTATTAGCAAAGAGAGAAGTCCACAATAAAATTCATCCTCGTAGGATTTATGATAGTTTTGCTTCTTAAAAAGACATTCTTTTCGAAAGTGGATTAATATCTTTTTATTTTTATGTATTAAAAAATGTATAAAGTTTATTCCTAATAATTATTTTACATAAATAAAAAAAAGCATTTGTCCATGTAGAAAACTTACATTGTTCAACTTTACTGTCGTCCGGCACTTTGGTTTTGTGAAGAGTTAAAGTGGATGGAGCTGTCGATGAAGATGATAGAACATCTGAAACAATCAATTAGCTTAAAATACCTTTGAGGTAATAACTCATGACAATTGAATAAAACTTTTTTCACACTGTAACATTGTTTTTTATATGAAAGTTAAAAATTCAAATTTTGAGCTGAAATAACATGCTATGATTGATTTCTCCATAACAAACATAACGATAGTCTATTCCATGTTTATTATGTTGTATTAAATTATTAAAGAAAAGCGCTACATAATAGGAATATTAATGTGTCTTCCTCATTCTATACCACAAATTGTAAAACTAATTTAAAACTCGCTAAATGTATGCTTGGTCCTTTTTTAATACAGTTGAATTGCACTTGGCTACGTTGAAAGTTAGTTCTTATAATTCTGTATATTTTACTAGGACGAAACAATGCATCATAACTAAAAAATAAATTAAATCTGAATAGCAATTATCAACTTGAACATAGAATATTAATTATAATTACCGACAAATGCTTGTGTTGTCTTTAGTTGTCCCTTGGTGATGTCTACTTTTGACTAGAATGATTTCTCCAAATGCTTCCTCTTCATTCAAAATTTTTGAATTGTAAATGTTGTTTGCTTTCTTTCTTAGCTTGTCGGCAATTTCTCTCTTCAACTTTCCCCTCAATCGGCTATCTGTTTCTGTAATTTGCTTCAATTGTTGTCCTTCTGGTGTCTCTGGGTGATGTAGCTCCAAATGTACACAGTATTCTTTGACCAGTTTTTCGCAATACAAGCAGTAGTTTTTTTTCCAATCCTTTTTCCTACTGTTGACACTGGTGTTGTTCCGATTCTTTCCTCTTCGAGGTTGACTTGTGTGTCAGTCTATAAAAAAATTCCACATAACTGTTTATGTGTGAGATGGTCTAAATAAGAAATTAAAAGGTAGTTAATGGAGAAGAGAAGATAAACTAAACGGTGTGGATAGTGTTTTTTAACGAATGGTGTAATCCAGTCAATAATTAAAAAAAGATTATATGATTGTGAAAGATTTAATTGTCTTAAACTACACTACAATCGATCTGATGGCCCAGCCCTAGACATTTCAGTACCCAAGGCAAAACTTTTGTCAGTACACCCGAAACTAAAAAAGAATCACAGGGGGGCCTACAAAATATATTATCAACCTTGAAACTCATCACAATTTGAAGTGGGTATAGGTTCTAAACAAGTCATGTGACTGCGAGGTTGAAACGCAGATAATGCATCATATATAGCAAATAAGTGTCCTTTGCTTCAGTACCAAGGGACTACAATTTGATAAATGTTTGTTTTTATATATTTACAAAATCATCTTCTTGACACAGGCACTGGGACATCACAATTGTTTATATTACTATTCCTACTTGGTAACTGACACCAAACGCTTAATATAATAGGTTTTGTTTCTAATAGTGGTAATGATAGATTTGTTCGCTCAGGGGAGGCCAAGGTAAAATACAACAGTTTTTAACTCTTCTGTTCTAACTTTGGTGTTTAGAGGCTGGAATACTCAAAGATTGGGTCAAACTAGGGATAAGTTATTATTTATTAAATTTAGTTAATAAAGTTCCCGATCTCGACGAATATAATTTGTTCAACAACATCAATACTACAGGATAAGTATAACATCAGAAAACATTATAAAATGCCAACCTTGTTTACACATGCTGTGGTGTCCAATATCTGAGGTCGAATCTCTTTTCCCTTTTCTGGAGACATTACTGGTAATTTTGCTATATCGACCGGTTCTCCATTTTTAAGTTTTTCAATAGCTGTTTGATATAATTTTAGAATTTTGGATTTTCTCCTGGCTGCACTGTGGTGCAGGTTACTCACATCTGCATATTTCTCTTTCTTTATGATTCTTATATAATCATTCAATTCTCTTGCCAAAACTTAAACAAAAACCCTGTACTTTAAAATTGGGTACATTAAAATAAAATGAAAATTATATTTAAACCAATGCTTTATAACAACCTCGTGGTTTTGGTAATTTGAAATCAAACCCTACGTCAATTTGTTCGCAACAAATTCCAGCAAAAGTTAAGTTGTACAGGGTTTCCACAAAATTATCGCATGTTTTCCGCATTTCACGCCGATAATTCACGTTTTTCCCTCCGGTTTTACCGCTATTTTGTTAAATCAAATACACTTCACAACATTTATTACAATTCATGTTAATAATTATTATTGATATTCAATCAATCGAGGCTTAATTGTACCACAAATTGTAAAATTAAATATAAACTCACTAAATATATGCTTGGTTCTTTTTTAAACAGTTGAATTGCACTTGGTTTGATCCTATTATTGAGTTGTAGAATAAAGCGTGGTTCAGCAAAACAGAATACAGATATGGATTCAGAACAACTTTTTTAGTAAAATGGAAAAACTAGTATGTCTATATTTTTTAATTATTGATGTTACCCGGCATGGGATTCTCCAGGGATTAAGTTGATTTTATAAATACGGTAATGAAATCTTTTTAATGAGAAACAAAATCTTCTCCCTTGAAAATTCTATTGAAAAAAGTAACATAGTGTGGGCCAAGCCCTGAAGGAATTTCCCAAAACCTTTTCTTGGTGAGCACCTATTAGCAAAGAGAGAAGTCCACAATAAAATTCATCCTCGTAGGATTTATGATAGTTTTGCTTCTTAAAAAGACATTCTTTTCGAAAGTGGATTAATATCTTTTTATTTTTATGTATTAAAAAATGTATAAAGTTTATTCCTAATAATTATTTTACATAAATAAAAAAAGCATTTGTCCATGTAGAAAACTTACATTGTTCAACTTTACTGTCGTCCGGCACTTTGGTTTTGTGAAGAGTTAAAGTGGATGGAGCTGCCGATGAAGATGATAGAACATCTGAAACAATCAATTAGCTTAAAATACCTTTGATGTTAAACAACCTCAAAAATATGAAAAATGAAAAAATATGAGGAAATATGAAAAAAATGAATTTTTTATGAAAGTTAAAAATTCAAATTTTGAGCTGAAATAACATGCTATGATTGATTTCTCCATAACAAACATAACGATAGTCTATTCCATGTTTATTATGTTGTATTAAATTATTAAAGAAAAGCGCTACATAATAGGAATATTAATGTGTCTTCTTCATTCTATACCACAAATTGTAAAATTAATTTAAAACTTGCTAAATGTATGCTTGGTCCTTTTTTAATACAGTTGAATTGCCCTTGGCTTGATCCTATTATTGAATTTTCATGGTTAAAATGAGCTTTCCATAAGTTATATGAAAGTTAAAAATTCAAATTGTAAGGAGGAAAGAGGCTCCATTATGTATTTAAAAAACTGCACTGAACGCTTTGTTCAAAAGTATCGATCACTAAAAATTTAAAAGTTAACGTTTTCTGTAGTTTTCATTTACAAGCCGTCAAATAATTTTTGCGAAACCCTGCATTAGTCCCTTGAGCTCTACTATGTTCTTCTAATCCGTATCTATATATTTCCTATTAGAGGAACAAACTATTGAAAGACAGTTCTAGTATTGTTACTTTCTCTCATACTTACAAATACAATGATACTCACTGATTTTCCTTATGACAGCTGGGTAGTACTTTAAATCTTTCCATTTTACATGTCTAGTGTCACCACTAGAAAGATTAAGAGGATGTTAGTATATCTTATCTTCTTATCTTAT
Organism: Neoaliturus tenellus; assembly: GCA_030545055.2. Taxonomy (NCBI): domain Eukaryota; kingdom Metazoa; phylum Arthropoda; class Insecta; order Hemiptera; family Cicadellidae; genus Neoaliturus; species Neoaliturus tenellus. The sequence goes on along the minus strand of JAQYXR010001843.1, from coordinate 7,341 downwards.
ATAATAAAAGAGTGCATTGAAGGGTCTAGAGACAAAACTACTGAACGGATCATGGTCGTTTTGGTGTCAATGGAATTCTCATGGTCTCTAGATGACAGGAAAAATATGGTAGACGTCAGAAAATGTTTTGTAACTCCGTAAAATGAAAATTAGATCTTATTTAGCCCAATCTAAGACGTTATTCGGTCGATTTGTTTACTGCTCCAGGTGAACCAAATCCTACACTAAAATTACAATCCACTACTGATTTACAAAGTGTTTTTGTAAACAAAAAGAGACAAATTCAATTCTATGATCATTGACAGATAACAAACTAAAGTAAGGACACTAAGGTTGCAGTTAATTTTAAAGCAGTAAAATAAATATTTAACAGCTTATGCTTAGATACAAATTTTGGTTTCTATACTATAAAGGGAGTTAACTTACTATAGATGATTATGAGATGTATGTATTAAACTTAAAAGTTATATTTATTAATATTTATTTACACTTATGTTCTTATATCAACCATCAACAAATGAGCTATTTATATTTAAGAATAATTTTACTGTTTGATATTAACTGTTTTTTAATTCCCTTTATAAATTTCAAAACCATATAAAAATGAATTATTATTGTTTTATAACTGTTCACTTTGCTAAATAAATGGGAATATGAACGTTTTAATATTATGTTGCCAGGGGTTTAATAAATTTTGTGACCATAACAACTAATACAAAGAAGAAAATAAACTGAATAATACAATAATTTGAAAAAAATTTAAAACAATAAGTAAATAAAATAAAGTAAATAAAAAATAATAAATTAATAAATATTCCTGGATAAGGAGTGAGCCCCACGGGCGTAAGCCAAATTTAGGCCTAGCCTGACGTAATGTGATAAACAATTCCAGGTTAGAATCCTAAAGAGTAGAGGAGGTTTTTTAGTGGGTAAACCCGTTTTTAGGGGAGTCCCACACTACAGGCTTGCCACCTGTGTGCGTAATGCATTTTTCTCAAAGCTTCACCTAATAATTCAAAAAGTGAGTAAAAATTCTCGTACGGGACGGACATCGGAGCATATTCCTAGTGAATTATTGCTCTTCGTCAAGTGGTTGCGGAGAAAATTCAATTTTTCGTTTAGCGGTAAACGCAGTACGTTGTTAAAAGTCACAGCCTCGCGTAGAGTCAAACTCGTGCTGCTCAGCTGCTAGCTATCCGACTGAGCCATCAAGACATTAGTAATTTGAGGCTTTTAACACCTTTTTATATTCTTGGGAGAAAGTATGTGTCAGTTATCTGATAGGCCTACTGTTTATTCTCTTTTTGTCGTACTTATGCTTTTATTGCTACAAAGCTCCCGAGCAGGTTAGCCGTCAGGATATTTGCTGCATGTCCCTGGTTGCTGCAAAATTTAAGCCTTCTTCATTTTCTTCCGCTAGTAAGCTTCTTTGGCCTTTTTGTGCCATTTCTTGCGCAGTTCTCGTTTTTGTCGTTTTGTCATTTCCTTTAGATTTTCTTTCTTTTCTCGGTTCCATGTATACTGCTTCTCTACCTGTATCTGTGCTACAAGTGGGTTATTTCTGATTTTCTCTCTTCTAAGATGTTCTGCAGCTCGTTTTTTGCTATAACCTCTTCCCGACTTGCCTTCTTCCTCATCATTCTTGCTCTCTGCAACCAAATAACAGAGGTTTCCAATCTCAGGTTAGAAAAGAAAGAACAGACAGATATTCAAAATTTGGGGAATCTTAACCTAGATCATGTTGGTTTTTTCCTAGTAAATAAAGCATGCCAGTAAGTAAGGTTATGAAATATAGGATATATTATCTTGTTATTGGATATACGTTCCATATTAGATAACTATATAACAAAATGCTTTTTCAGACATAAATTTACAAGAATTCAAACAGAATAAAAAAAATAACAAAGAAATATAAATAAATCACACAAAACATGCTCTATGTTTTCCTGTCATGGGTGCTTATTTCTGTGGTTTAAAATTTCTAAAATGACGAGCGTTGCCTAACTGAACAAATTTTGGACCACGGAAACAATTTTTTAAGAATACGGAAGAATACTGAATATTTCACTAGCACAACTGCACTGTTTTAAAGCCTATGATCATGTTTATTACTGATGCCCATATGTCTGAGTTACAATGGAGACTTGTATCCTCACTTTCACAAAACTTTTTTAAGGTACTGTATTGGTAATCCAATCCAGAGTCAAGAGCATTGTATATTTTTAAACGGATATGTTTTATTGTGAATGTATATTTTAAACTTTCCAGACTTGAGTTTTGCTTAGTGTTTTATATTGGGGGGCATATGTGGTGCCGCCTTGTCCCAGATACAAATCATCACCTGTACCAAAAGGGTCCTCAATCTGGCGAGAGATTTTCTTGAATTAGAGTGGATATTTATCTTGTCCACTCCTTACAATATTTCACGAATATTCCTACAAACAATTGGCACAATACTTCCTCCCCCTATACCACAACATTATATGGAGAAAGTATTGTTTTTGTAAAAATTTTCTAATTTGAGTTGTCGGTGGAATTATTAATTTTGGTGACCCCTGAGTCCAAAAAAGTGGTTTACAGAGTGATTTCTGTGTGAGTGCGTGTTAGAGAATATAGAGAATGTCCCAGTGGTCCAATTTGGATTAAATTTGTTATGTCAAAATCCATAATAATTCCACGTGTTTTTTTCCATTTGTTTGTTTATAAGGGTAATTTACCCCTAAAACCATAAAAAAAGAAAAATCAAAATCTCTCAAGAAAACGGCTTTAAAATTTTTGATTAAAGTTTTGTGGCCTATTAAGATTAAAATGCTGAATAAAATGACACCCCCTGTATCTCCGAGAAAATACACGTTCAAAAGTTAGAAATTAACAAGTGTTTATAAAATCCAATTTTCCATTTGGCGGTAAATGGAGTACATTGTTAAAAGTCACAGACGCGATTGGCAGAGTCTGCTTAGCTGGTAGCTATTTGACTGAGCCATCAAGACATGAATGTTTGGAGGTTTATTATAACACCTTCTTATATTGTTGGGAGAAAGTATTTGTCATTTATCTGATACATACACTTGATTTTAAAATACTCGTTTAAAATATAAGTCAACAATGCTAACAAATTTGAATTTATCCAACTGTTGTGAATCACAGTGAACCAAATAAAATAGGACTTCCTGATATCCCAAAAAAGTAGGCCATTTCTTTATCTCACAACTCTATAGTAATTTATGTTACAGCTATAGAAAAATAATTATAACACATGACAATAATAAAATACAATTTATTGAAGTTTTCAAATATTATCATTATTAAAATATGTGGGTACAGCAAACACCCCATTGCGTACCCCACCAATCAAAAAGCCAAATAATTAGCGAAAAGTGGGTCTTCCAAAATCTTGACTGAACTTTAACATGAGCATTAAAAGCTATGCTACATTGACCCAAAAAAAATTACCCATACTCCCATACTCTTCTGAGCAAGGGAAATTTAAGTAGGTAATATGACAAAAATGAAAACCAAAGTGTTAATCCGCAATAAAGAAAAGAATGGAGCCATCAAATTATTGATTGAATTAAAAATATTCCTTTGATATGTAGAATAATCCATGCACACATGTAAAAACTGTTTAGTCAAAATCAACTTACTTTCGAATGATCCGGGTCTTTGCCTGGTTTAAAAAAACCATCAGATGTTTCTTCACGCGTGATTCCGTAGAATTTGGGTTTATCTTCAATACTGAAGCTGCAATAACCAAAAAATATTAGCCCATACTTCATCACAAAATATCTGCTTATATTTGTTTCCAGATATTGAAAACACTGTGATAATTTACTCAGGGCCATTTTTCTAAATATGGCTGAAAAGGCTGGTACCTATAACGGCTAAATTTTAGAGGCGCTACTTTGTCAATTTACTAAAAATTGAAAATAATTTTACTAATTTAATAACAGAAACTTTTTTAGGCCTATCTTACTGATTTAAAGTGTATTAACTTAAGGAAATAGAAATATGTTAATTCTTGTTAATTTTTGTTAATTCTGTTAATATACTGTTAACAGTAAATGCTTGTTTTTTTAACCAAATCTAAAGTAGGCATGGAAAATTAAATGGGATATAATTCCTTAGATGAACTGCGAAACAATGGTAACCAATCAATGTTAAAGAGCAATCCTATATTTCTCTGGGTACTTTTTTCCTGAGAAATAATCAGCATTAGTTGTCTTTTTAAAGCGTTGTGGAAATACTCGTACTAGCTACAAGGCATATTTTGTATACAAGGTGGTTGAAAAGTAACTTGCACCCCCTTAACTTTTTAACTATTTGAGATATTAGAATTCTGTTTAGGGCAACCTTCTTGCATATGAGAGGCTACAAAAATTATGGTTAGTTAAAAAAAATTACCCTTAGAGGTAGTGGGGGAAGGGAGTAGCTCAAAAGGCATCGAATTAATGTAAAAGTCTTGCCCTGATAAAGAAACCGTATTGTATGAAAAAAAAAAACTGTGGTAAGATAAACTTTTATCATCATTTTTAACAAGTAACTTCTCAAGTTTTTTACAGCTATGCACAAACTCGATACACTTTAATGTGTGCGCCTTGGGTAGCCTGTAAGTCGTCTAGGTGACTTTTTGGTTAGTTTTTTTCACATCCATTTTTCTGTTTCAGATAACATTAACTAACGGGCGTAACTTTATTTATTATTATTTTTTTTAGAGTTTATAAATTAGGAACTGGGAAAGAATAAACCAAATCTTTGACTAATCAGAGGATATAAAGAAATCCAGAGAGGTCAAGCGTGGTGAACGAGGTGACAATTTAGTCTGGCCACCACGATTTGTTTTTGTAGTGTATTTAAATTAAACTACATTGCAGTAAATTACATGAATTTACGTGTCAACAAATTAATAAGAAAAAACTAGACTAAATTTCCTTGAAAATAAGGAATGTAAGATGTGTTTGGCTATAATGGTGCCCGTACAGCAGAGCTATGAAATCAGGGCAAGACTTATGGACACCCGGTACTTGTCAATTAGCTTTGCCCTGCCTTGTATGTTCAGATAAAGACAAATTTAGTGGGGCCGCGTGCGAATAATGATCATTGGTTTCAAATACAATAAAACTAATAATTATTTGCAATTTAGATTTGAAAATTTAAGTTGAAATTTTTTCACGAGAAATATTTTTCAACTGAAATTGACTATAAAATTCAGGTATGTAGTAATATAAAATACTTAATATAATCATTTCACAACCAATCTGATGTGACGGTACGATCGAATCGTCACAGTAATTCCCATTTGTAAATTAATTCTCACTTTCGTATCTTCACATTAATGTCCATTTATAGTTCGCATGAAAACCCCTAGTTAAATAGCGTTCTGTTCTGTACAAACAAAAGTTTGCAATAGTCAACATAACCTGCATGAGAGAACACTCTTGTTGCTTTCTTCTGAATGAGTAAAACTTTGTTTGTGTCAGATGCATAACCCCAAAATCTAATGTCATACGCTATAATCTAACGAAAACAATGCAAAATAGGCTTGTTTTACCACAGAAACAGGAAAGAGTTAACTGACAAGAGAAAAGCTAGTGCACTGAAGTAAAAAACCAAGCCCATTATTGATTCTAACTTAAACAAGATTGGGTTAAAAATTGCAGAAAAGTATCGGTCGGTTTTTGTTTCTAGATGTTCTCCGGACACTGAGATGAGTGATATTGAATCTTATTTGAAAGTGAACAAATCGTTTACGCTTAGTAAGAGACTTAAAACTAGGTTCTCTGATTATTCCAGTTTTGCCTGATAAACATTTTTATGGCATTTTAACCCTTTGGGTCCCAAGAGTTTGAATTTTTTTTAAGTCCCTGTACTTTAGCTAGTGTCAGCTGATGCGGACCACCTGGTCAGTACCAGCTGTTACTCAAGAATCCCAAGCCAGTAACACGGGTTTTGTACATGCTTTAAATAATACTCCCCGTCGCAGCAGACCTGCGTACTCAGCGAATTTCCAAATTAGTAATATAAATTTTGACCACAAAACTGTAAACCAAATAAAGTCACATGCTCATAAATAGGGAAATAAATGGCTATTCTCCTTATGATAAATATAGGGAGAGTATGCAGGTATGCTGCCATGGGGAACACTAAAAGTAGGTTTTTATCATAAAAAAATTTATTTCGACCATATGAAGCCATGTACTAAGTTTTATCAATATCTGTCCATTGCTAAAGGAGTTTTCCTATTCTCCATTAATTAACATGGGAAAAGAGTATGCACGTTTGTTGCCATGATAAGCGCAAAAACCAAGATTTTTTACCATAAATGGATGAATCTCAACCAAATGAAGCTGAATACCAAATTCATCGAAAAATATTGGTTAATAAGTGAAATATTAACACATCCCTATTCTCCATAAGATTAACATTGGAGCCAGAAAATACAATGTACTGTCTTTAGACTTTGTAATATCTCGGTAACCAATGGAGACAGAGCAAAGCTTAAAAATACTAAATTGTGTGTTTTTTTGAGCTAAATCCAATGGTCAAAATAAAAATTTAAAATTTTTAAAATTTACATATGAAAAATGCAAAAAACCCAATTTTGGGGTACAAACCCCCCAAAACTACCCCTTCCGGTAGGTCGATATGTTTGGTTTACGAACTCATCCGAATAAACGTAGGATTACACATCTCTACCAAATTTGGTGTCGATCGGACCGTTATTACGAGAGTTATCGTGCCTAGGGACACATACATATATATATAACATTTTTAATGACTATTATTTTTGGTCTCTGGGCACCTAAAAACGAAAAAGTAACATGGTCCCGGGCTTAGGTCTTACCATGAGACAAATGGTAATAGCTTATTCTCTATGGGAAATTCGCTAAAAATTAATAACTCTCTTATTATTGCACTTAGAAACCCAAAACATTTTTGTTTGTTTTAAATGTAACTGCACGTACTTTTTTATTGTGTAAATTTAATTGGAGTTATGTAAATATTTTTTTATTTTTTTTATTTTTTTTTAACATTTACATTATACAAACATTTTTTTAAGTTCAAAAAATGCCAATGAAATATTTTTTATATAAAAAATAGGATATATTACTGTTAATTGGCATGTAAAGATGATAGTTTTAAGGTTTGGGCAAAAAATATGTAGGCCTACGAATTAAGTTCAATTAAGTGTACAATTAAGTTTTCTTTACTTCACAGAATAAAAACATAACCGTAGCAATAAAAAAACAGTACTTAAAATAAAACTGTCTTCTTTCAGCTTAAAAAGTTTGTTAAAAAACTTATTTACATAAATACAGTTTCGTTTGAAGGACGGTTACACTT